>JAHWFO010004243.1:2868806-2920457 GCA_023313115.1 Rhysida immarginata | reverse complement strand
GTTTATGAAGACAGCTCTGCTTGTTGAAATCTGCGTATACAAACTTAACTCTAGGTTTAGTCGTTTCTAGGCTACTTAAGTCTTTTTCGACTTTATATCTTTTTTTTTTAAAGAAATTTATGAAAATTTAATTGGGTGTCAAAATAAACTCCTAAAATTTTTATATATGAATATTCTTTTATGTTTGGCGAAATTATTAATTTCTTCGTTATATTTTTATTTAGTTTCATGCCTCTTATAGTATACCAATATTCTAAGTGTTCATTATCTTCGTTTATCCAATCTTTTACTTTTATTATTTCACCAGGATGGAATGCCTTGGTTAGAAAGTTATCATCGACATAACTCTGAATTTTAAAATTAAATTTATGTTCATATAATGACGTTGTAGCGGTCGCAAATAATAGGGGACCAAGTTCTGATCCCTGCATGACGCCTCTAGTTGATTGTTTATAGATTAGCTTGTTATTTTCTTCAGTATAATTAATCCGATCACTTAAGTAATTTTTCACAAGTTTAATATAATCTTCATGAATGCCCAATGACTCTAGGTCTGTCAGCAATTGGTTACGAGAGATAGAATCAAATCCTTTGGAAACGTCTGTGCAAATTATTACATAATTCAGACCTCTTTCTCTGGCTTCCAGCGCCTCTAAATAAGTTTTCATTACGCATGAACATACATATGCACTTGGTTTGTTTCCCTGTTGTTGGTGGGATATTCTTTTCCATAAGCATTTTTTAGGTCGTTAAATATTCCACTAGGAATATAGCATGTGGAAGTATCCACAGTTCGTAAGGTGTTTCTTTTGCTATATTAAATTTGAAAACTTTCAGATTTGAATAATCTCAGTCAGTTTTGGTTTTTATGGAAATTATGGATCAATAAAAAGTTCATTGTTGATAATGCTATCGCGCATTTTCGTTTACTCTCCTTTTTCGGTATGATTACCTTCATTTGCGTATATACTAAATGCGGAAAACAAGTCTAAGGATCTTCATTGATGAATAAAAACTTAATTTCTTAATGAAAGCTTCCAGCAAATATGCCAGAAGAGAATTCTCTGCATTTTCTATGCCGAAAGAGTGCATGAACACGACAGGAGATTATTCTTTAAAATCGGTTTTATTCAAATTTCGTGGCCTTATTTCCTGTCGTTTCTTTTATCCCTTGGAAATTTCGATTGACATTATGCAAAAGCTCTGTTATTTTAATAATTGTAATTGAGTTGTTAACCATATTTAATGAGCTAACTAAATAACACATTAATTTATTTGCATCCCAATACAAATAGGATCTGTGGCGGAATTGCTTGCTGATGAGCCCATTGTAGGGGGAACTCGCTGCACGCGGGGATTAAAACCTGTCGATAATGATTGAAGTGCTCATTGAAATTCACAAAACGAGCCATGCGGTTGAAAATTGAATGCGCAAACTAAGTTAACAGCAACTCTTTTCTGAGTAAGATTAGGATGGAAATCAATCGCCACATCCAGCTGGCTAAATTTTAAGCTTAGAGCGTAACAATCCTGGAAGGAAAAAATTACTTCAAAAAAGCAAATAGTCTCTGCACGTTGTGCTATTTATTTTCTATAAAATAGTTTCATTCTTTAAGATTGAGTCAATTTGAATCATCATTTGAATCAAATTTTGGCTTAACTTTTATATCGAATTGCAAATGCATTACGTTTTTTCTTGCCACCAAATTATCAAACTTCAATAATAATTTCACACCAATAATACTGTAGTTATGACTTCGCCAAACAGAAATTAATTATGGTTTTTGATATCTCTGTGGATTTTAGAATTTCTTAATGTTTTAAGTTAGAATAAAGAGATAAATTGTTCATTGCGCGTTCACACTTCACCGTGGTCTCAAATTGGCCAGGTCCTCATTAAGATAGCATATTGGCATCTTGCATACATAGTCGCATGTCATCAATAATACATTGATCTGCCGAAACTATCCGGGCACCCCTCTTCGCGCACCCTGTATGAAAACGATACATTAAGTAACATATTGGACAACCCTTGGCTGCAATGGCTGTTGCAACATGACGAGAAAAGTCATGTTTTTCGATTTTTCTGGCGGTACTCGTTACCATTCTTACTTTAAACAATCCAGTAACTGATGAAGATTATTGGCTGGTGGTTTGTGTATTTGCAGAGCTCCAGCATACCCTTCATCCGTTCAATCAAGTTTAAATCCGGACTCTGGGAGACCATGGCATCATCTTGATTCAGCATGAGTGAATCGCTCCTTTCTTGAACGAGTAAAATGGCATGGGACACTGTCTTGCTGAAAGACGCAATCTGATGCATTGCCATAAAATTCTGCCATCGCTCCAGAAGGTGATTTTCCAACATCTCTTCGTATCTTGACGGTTGAGTCGCATGACAACATAAGTTACGTGTCCTGCGCCTATTGCACAACTCATGGCCCATACCATAATCTCACCATCAGAGTAAGGCACGAGGAACTCTCGGTCGTATTTCTCTTTTGGTTGTCACCAGATTCACATACGACTATCAGTTTTGCCAGTGACTGAGGCGGCAACTTTCATCACTTCAGATAACCCAAATATCACTAGTCCAGTGAAGACGACTAAAGGCATTCACCTTTGAGACAAAAGGTCTCTCTTCTTTCCGGCCTTCGGATTCTTTAAAATTCAAAATATAACCAATATACAAACATTTAGAGATGACCCTCAAAATACTGTCCTTCTGCAATAACATAATTTTGCCAATGGAAGTACTCCTGGAATTCTTTCTTTGCAACTCCAGGAGTTTTTGCGATTCTTTAGTATCACACGGCGAAAGAGCATATTTCTCTTTTTTTCTCTTCGACATAATTCTAGATCGCTCGGAACGTATTATGCTTATTTTATCTTTCTGTTCATATTTTGCGTAGTGGATCGAGGATGCCTGCTGAAAAACAAACTGATTTTCGCGGTGAATTGACTTTCCACTAATGATAACTCCTCTCGGACAACTCACGACTTTTCGGCATGTTGGCTTACAGAGTGGATGCCGTATTAACTGTTTTATAATACATAAAAATTGAAGGAGGATATCATGGGAATAGAAACTACAATAAAATAGGGGCGTCCGGATATTTTTGGCAGGATAGTGATAATCCGCCACTCCTTGAAACGGTTCTATAAGACACCTCAGAACTTGGCACTAGAACAGCCTAATCACTGTCTGCCGTATCTGAGACAAGTTCCTTGTGGATAAGGCCGAATGGACACCACTTTGCAAAAACGCATCGTGTAAACTAACACGGCTTTTCCAGCACTTTGTAGACTAGTTACTTAGATATACTGAGAGAGTGAGATTTAGCGATTCCAATGGGGCGGGACAGTATCTTTCCGGAAACCTTCGTCATGCACCAAGAAGAACGCAAAAAATGAAAAGACACGCCGTGATCGTTGCGCTACACGCACAGCATAGCGATGTTGAAATTGCCAGATCGTTTGTGAACAAAGTTTGGAAGGAGTTGGAAGCCTTCAGGTGGACATGTCGCCGGTAGCTATGCGCAAAAAGCACGCACAACGTTCGAACAGTTTGAGAACACCACAATTTGTACAACAAATACAAAACATTATCAATGCGATCCCAAGAATGTCCATCAGAGATCTCCAGGTTTCCGAAGGAACAATCCTCGCAGTGGTGTATGAATACCTTCGTTAAATTCGTATGTTATAGGGAAAGGGTAGATCATGTCGGCGAAAACACAAGAACAACGACTGCTTCGAGCAAAGCGATTATTAAATTAGGTCAAGCATCCGGAGAAATTTGGCATGCTCTGTTTTTTTTTCCGTCAATTTTGTCGAATCAGCTTCTCCACGGCTTCATTGCTATCCTGTCATAATTGTTTTTCTTCTTCCTTGAATGAAAGGTACACCTCGCAGCATCTGTCGACGAATTTTGTTGAGATCTCAACTTTAGTTAGCAAGAAACGGATGCCTTACCGCATATCTTTGGTGTAAGACTCCAGCCGGTCCGCCATTTTCGAAGCTGCCGGCATCTCATTTTTACGTCAGCGAAAGCGTAGCGTCAATGTTATAAAGCACTCACCAGAGAGCGCGCTACATAGTAGCGATGCAATATTCAGACTTCTTATTATGGGTCTCCGTGTACACACGCAGCATTTTATAACTTAAGCTTGAATCCCTCGCTGCTGTTAATTTACATCGTCTTTGAATGCGAATTTTTTCGATAATGGTTTCGAATAGAGTGCTGCTTTATCTTTGCATTATTAGCTGTTGAGAATTTTATCCATAAATTCTATTCCTAGCGAATAGAGGGGGCGGATTCTTTCCCAGACTGGTGCGTTTGAAGCTCATAAGTTGATGGGGAACTTATCTGTTTTTGCGCAAGAGAATGTTTATAATGGGTAAGGAGGAAGAAATCGATGAAAAGCTTTGAGTAAGGGACTGCGCTGTTGAAAGAATGTAATGGACCTAATGAGGGTAGCGACGCAAAAAAAATTACCCTGATTGATGATAACGAAACAAAGATATCTGGAGTTGGTAATTATCTTTTCGAGAGGTTATTTCTGGGATTCTAATTCCCGGCGAGATAAGAGGGTAAATTTGAAAATTTAGCCCAGCACATTAGACGCTTGAAGTAAGGGTAATTCAGATAAGTGAATTTAAAAAGTCCCTTTTATCTCTTTGCTTGGAGTGAAGTGGAGTAAACCACACGCCACCTCCTGGGTTCGCCTCCCCATACCCTTCTTCTGAAAACCCTTCTTAACAGAGGAGAATGTGTGATGGGCGAAACTAATGACGGAATGAATTCATTACAGCTTTCCCTCTCTCTCTCTCGCTCTCTCTCCTGCGCTTTTCCATCCTCCAATCCCATTTTTATTGAACCCTCTTTTATGGACACCGATTGTCACGTGATTATCGTTTTAATTCCGCTCCGTTGCGATCGTCGCAAATGTCGTAAAGCGTCCCCGATTTTGCCGCCTTAAACTTGGCGCTCGCCCGCCGCTCATCACGCCGAATTAGTCGCAAGAGATGCGGCCCACGCAGCCGCTCGCGACACGTTTTGCATGTTAATTGGACAGGAGGCATTGTTTCCGCGCTCCTGCGATTTCGTCCCTAAACAGATGCAGAGGGAGCAACGCTCGCTCACGGCCATTAGGGAGCGATGTTACGAAGCCTACCTACCCCCTCCTTACTTACACCTCCATCTTCCCTTTCCCACCTTTCCCTGTCGGCGATAGATAAGCGACTGGCATGAGCAAGTGAAACTGTCTTCCTCGTGCATTGCCGATGAGGAGAGAAGTGGCCCTGTAAATCACTGTCTGGTTGCAGATGGGAGCGACGTGCCCAATCAGGAGGAGGAGGAGAAGAAGGCGGCGAACGAAAAGTTTTCATGCGAGCGTGTCTTGCTTCCACGTCGGCTAGGCAGGATTAAATCTGGCTCCTTATGACAGAGACAATTTTTGCTTCGTCTATCTATCTCTTTCATCTGCCCCCTTCTCCATATCCACCCTCTCTCTCTCTCTCTCTCTCTCTTTCTCTTCTCTCTCTGTGCCTCCTAAAGAAACGAAGGCGTCCCTAGCTTTTATTACCTTTAGGCTGGCAAGGATCCCAGCACGAGGCTGAACTTGCCTGTGATTAAGTCTTGGCGCACCTTCGGGCGATACGGCGACAGTCTGTCGTCACTGTACACGGGGAAGGAAGAATGGTGATGGGTGTTGGAGGAGGAAGGTTTGTGTTCGTTTCATTACTTCATTTAAGGACGGAGGAGAAAAAAAGATGTTCTTCTCTTTAGAAACAAGTGAAACTCTTGCTGCAGCTCTGTCCTCCAAGAGCATGCTGGGAAAAAGTAATAGTGGTCAACCGCGACATGATTTCCCTTTTCGTCACTTTTCCTCCTCTTTTCTGTCCTATCAAGCCTCAAGATCTAAATAGAATGAAGCAGAACTCAATTTTAAAGTTAAATGACCTTCGTTTTGCATGAAAGAAAGAACTGGGAGGGAAAAAAGAAAGAGAGAGAGAGAGAGAGAGATACGGGAAAGATAGAGTCCTGCTTTTTCAAATGGACCCCCGTGAGCGAAGATGGGGAAGAACCTCCCCGAGACAAAGAGAGCGAATGGAGAAGCAAAAAGATGACAGAAGGAAACGACTGTTTTGATAAGGGTTTAAATGAAAAAGAAGAGTAAAGAGGTAAAATTCCCCACCATTTCTTGTGTATATTTTCCTCTTCTTCTTCTTCTTTGTGGTGAATTTTATTTCCATTTTCTTTGTTCGATACGAAAATGAACTGTTTGGAAGGGAAAGTCTTCTTTAAAAGGTGAATCACCGAAGAAAATGGTTGCTTTGCCTAGTAACGAAGTTACGGGGAACATTTTATTAAGTTCGCTTTCTGCACACCGAGTATTAAGTTAAATCTGCTGAAGATGGAGACTAATAAAAGTTAATTTTTAAAAATTAGATTAATTAGGTTGGGTTGCGTGCGCTATAAATTACTAAACGGCAGAGTATTACGCTAGATTTAGTAGTGAATGCGAAATTCTCTTGGGCTTAGCTGAACATTTACAAAGTCCACCAAACAACGGTACAGTTAACGCAACACCCTGACAGATAAGGAAAGAGAACGAAAAGGATTCTCCATTTGAAAAACACAGCCGTATTTCGATAAAAGAAATCGAATTATTATATATGCTGAAAAATATTGTGTGTCAATAAAATATGTACACATAAATAACAATATTGAATAACTTTTGAACCTAATAAAATAATCACTTTCAGCATGTTACAAAGAGACTCCAAAAGTTTTTTTCTGATATATTCGTTTATTGCAGAAACTGCTCATAGGAGGCATTAACATCGACAGAAGAAAAGATGGTTAAAGCAAAGCCTCCTAAAACATGGCGACGATTGTGGGCTTGCTTGAGCATTGAAGTGGCTAGAAGGGCCTGAAGCAAACGAACACTATATACAACACACTATAGAGCTTTATTAAATAATTAATCTATTCAACAAATAATTTCACAGATTTCTAACTTCATAATATGTCTTTTAAAAAATTTTTATAGCAAAGGTGCTTTTTCTATTCCTCCATAGATGGCGCTATTTTGAAAAAAACATCACTATATTTATTTGCATATATATTACCAATATTTTGATTGAAACATAAAACCATTTAAATAATAAAGTACTAAAACTTAGATTTCGTTAGAAGATTAAAGCAAATTTGAAAAATAATTTTTCTATTTCAGCTTATTTCACACAGATAATCGGCCTCCAATTGTCGCCATTTTTTTCAGTGAGCTGGCCTGGTGATTCTAGAAGGCCTTGGTTAAAGAAATACGTATGTTGACGCTCGCAGCTCTTCTTTCAATGCTCGACCCGGTCTCTAGAAAGGTTTTCATCCATTTAATCGACCTTTAATCTGATGATTGTTTACCGTAAGCTAACTTGATCACTCATTTTGCTTCGGCAAGCCATACTACATACTGTGCTTTCTGTATGGTAAACGCCATCTTTTGTTCTGTCGATGCAAGTGCCTCCTATGAGCAATTTCCGCAATAAATGGATGTTAACAAGTTAACCAAATAATTCCTGTAATTTTTCACTTGGTGCCACACGAACGCGCTGCCATTGAAGTGCTGCAATTTCAAGGCTGCGAAAAGTGATTCTTATCGCAGAAAAGTGATTTTTTTTCTTGCCTACTACTTTTTATTGTTAATATCCACAGTATCTGTAGCTTTTTCTTTCATATTCTTGGGTCTTCAACTTATATTCTTAATTTTTTCCCCTCCGAGATCGGAGCCTATCAACATAAAAAAATAAAAATTGGTAAGATTTTGATCGTTATTGTAAATGAAGTTGCCACCAAGGAAAGACTTCAAGCGCAAAAAGAGATAAAGCCGCTAGGTAAAAGCGGCCAGATGACGGCGTAAAAGTAGCAGTCACTACGTGGTTGACATCACAATAGTAACATTTTATGAAGAGGGATACAAAAACTCGTGCCCCGCTGTGATAAGTACCTTCAAAATGGTGGGAGCTATGCAGAAAAAAACAGTTCAAGGTATGGAGATATTTTTTTTTCTCTGTGAATACTTTTTTTTGTACTACCAGACGGAACTTACTTTCTGATTGTCCTTACTAATCTGATCACCAAAAATCGTGTGTCTGAGATCTTTTTTCCGTACGATTTCAGGAACTTTATCACCGGCTTTCGTAAACCTGTTTGTGTCTGTGTGCGTGCATCTGTCTATCTTGTATGCCCTTTCGAATTCTGGTTTTTGCCTTTCGTTAAAAACTTTTCCTGAGCTGAACTGCTTAAAATATTTTTAAAATTTGTCTAATGATCACCATCAAAACCGTTAAAATTTTAATGTGGCATAACATTCGACCGGGAATGACGAGAATCAAAGAATGGGTATTCTTTTCCAGTTTTACACTTGCTGCGTTCCAGAAAAATTTACTTTCTCGAGCTTCTTCCAAAAGAAAATCTTTAATGATTCATTATTGATAAAAAAAAAAACTTTCGTCCGTTTTGGTCACCAAACATTGGCTTCACCCACAGTCCTTTACAAAAATGATTTTATCTCGCGTCCTTTTACAATTGCCATGAAGGGAATATTCCAATCAATGGGAAGAACACATGCCCATCTCATTTTCCATTTTGCGCATAAATTAGGAAACTCGCGTACACGTGCTCAAGTGAACAACATGATCATTCAAGGGATTGTTGACTTCAGGTTGCCAGCAGTAATTCAGGAAGCATCCCTTCTTTGGTATTCGGGAATATAATTTTCGTAATATTAATGTTTTCCTGTACATTTGTTTTAAAAATGTTATTGAAAATATAGAAATTATTACTTTTTTCATTAAATTAATTTACGGGTTGTTTAATAGTATAATATTCTATCCTTCATCTCCCAGTTGAAGTTTCTTAGGTAAATTGATCTTAAGTTTAACATTTTCTAATCTTACTTTTAAGTTTCATGATTTCGAATTTTGCATCGAATCCGCAAACCCAACAACCGTAACTTGCAGTAGAAGGAGCAGCTAGTTGTAAGGAGACCGACGGGGGCGGAAGTGGTTGGTGGTGTTTGAATGCTTGCGTCTCTGTTATACTCAAAGTTTTCGAAATTTTGAAGTGAGGAAAGCAGTGTTGTTCGTATTTTGCATGTTTCTTTGTAAATTAAGTTAAGCTTCATTTAACTGTTCCACGCGAGCTGCTTAATCCGTAGGAAAGCTCATTCCATGCACTTGACCACAGTTTACCTTTGCAGGGTTTTGCGTTTTCGGAAAGAGGAGGTGGAGGAGAGAGCAGCAAGTCGACTTGTTCGGGGTCCTCATTCCCCACCTCTCCTTCTCCCCAAACTACCCTCTCCCTACGCCCCCAGGTGGACCCTTCCTCGGTCGCTCGACCCTCGCCGTGATCCGTGAAATGCCCGCCCTGCCGTAGAGTTCATCTTCTTCCCTTCGCCATCATTTGGAGAGGAGGTTTAGATGGGTTTGGCGGAGGTCTTGCTGACCCTACGGCCAAGTCATCAGCAATCCTCCGACTGTAAAATCCCGCCTTTTCATTTCTCTCTCTCTCTCTCTCTCTCTTCTGTTAGACCAGTGCATGGAAGTCTAGGAACACAGCTAAGTCGGTTTCTTGAATCTCTCCGGCGTTTTTGGCCCTTCCCGTGCTCTTTCGCCCTATCGTAAGTGGGCTTACGCAAGCTGAGTGGGCGTTCTGTTTTACGACGGCTTTCACTGGCCTCCATTATAGAGAACTTGTTACGACCTCGGCCTTTTGATGGATGTCTACCTTATCTTTTTTTCTGCTTTTCATAAAAGGGAAATTTAAGAATCCACGTAGTTTTTATAGCGCAAATCCGTTTGTTTGCGATAGTGAAAGATAATTTTAAAATAAAAGAAAATTAAATAAAATGTTAACTTCTTGTATAATATAAGAAATGGACACGTTTTTACGTTTAACCTATAATGTATTGTCTTTCTTTACATGCACGCTTATTTTTAATTTTCATTAAAAAATATTCAATTTAATATCGTCAGATAAAGGGAACGCCAATGAGTGAGCCGTTCAGAGCAATTATCCACATGCTCTAGGTACTGGCCTTTAGGGGATGGTATATAAAAATATCAACGAATAAACTCAGAGGAGCAAACTGCAAAAGACATTTTTAAGTATGTTCCTTTAAGTGAGAACTGCTTTTATTCAACGAAAGGAGAATCGGAAGATTTCTTAGGAATGGCTTTTCCTTAGTCCACAACGGAAGACACGGGGGGGCTTAGACGCGGCAGTTTTGAAAGCTCGCATTTAACTTGCTAAATTTTAATAACTCGAAAATAAATAATTTCAGACAAAATTTGTATGTTTTTGAGAAGACAATAAGACGGCATTATTAATTTTTCATTTGGCGGACGTTTTCAAAGTCATTTCCAAAGTTAACTTTAAATAGGAATTTGTATTCTGGATGGATGGATTCCCAGCTCGCATCTCCCCCTTCCAGGAGACTAGCCGTATGGGATGAAAGGATGATGGTGAAAATAGACAAACACACACATCCATGCCCTTGGCGGGATTCGAACCCGCAACTCGCTGGTTACGAGAGCGGCAAGACCTGCGCCTCAACGCTCTCGACCACCGCGCCGGCAATCTGTATTCTTTTAATGGGTTCTATTTTAACAGACGCTATTTATAAAATGTCGTCCCTAAGCAAATTATTATTTTGAGATATTAATATGGTCACATCTTGAAAAAAAAACGCATTAAATATGTTTTAGGGAAAATTTGCTCCTTCTTAATAAAATTAGAGGTTGCCAGGCTGCTTCAAGGTTAATTCCATTTTTTTATAGGGGACGAAATGCTCGATGTAATTTGCATATTAAACAACACGTTTTACGTAATAAGTAAATGTCCTAAACGAGAATAAAATAACATTTGTTTGTCGAGAAGAATTAGAACAGATTTTTTTTTTTCAAATCAACATAAATAAGACCAACAGAATGATACGAAATAAGCGGAAGAAATCAAATTACTTTAATAAATGTTCAAAACAATGATATTCAACATTGATACCTTTTCAGTACGTTTTATAAAAGATTGATGGGTGTCCCGTTGTCTACGAAATAAAATCGAAATGCGCATGCGTTGTGTTTTACCCAAAGTGGGTATATAGTTTTACCGCTTTGGTTTTTACCGTTTTACCATGCCGCTCCAATTCACCATACGAAACACACTCCTTTCTTATCGTCTTTGTACACTCTTTCTTTTCGAATATTTTTTTTGTAAAAATTCATGAAATTGCTACTATCATATTATTACAATGCTAATCAAAAGAATCTTGTTATACATATTTTAACATCTTCCTATTCATTTTCAAGATATAATTTATTGTTAACGTTGTCATTTCGAACATTTTTATCGATATCTTTCGAAATTGAATCCTAAATATTAGAGGTCACTGATGACAGCATTGCCATTTCTTGATGAGATATACACTATATAATAAACAAAAAATATATAAGAAATATTAAAAAAACAACAAAATAATTAAAATAATCATTATGTGTTTGTATTTTATTTATTTTTTATTTGGTTACTAAAAATCGATGCGCATTTTTTCATTGTGGGAAGTTTCAAATACAGGCGATCAAGCAGATGCCTTAGAATAGTTTCAGTTTCCCTTACAACGCGGATTGATACCAGCTTGAACGTGCCCGCTACGTTTTTAATCCATAAAAACTGTAATATAGTTTCCATGCCAATACTTCGACCAGAGTTTCTATTATACAGGATGATTCGAAAGTCCCCGAACTCCAAGTTTGAAACGTATTTCCTGTTTGTGGTAATTGTGTGTCACCTCAGGAACGCGATCCGCAGCGTGAGAACACTACGTGACACGACGCTTGCGCGGGCGGGCAGTGATGTTATGTCAATCCTGGTTCTCACGCAAGAAAAGAGTCACTTGTTAGAAATTTATTTTACGAAAAAATCGTACCAGCGTTGCATTCAGCGCTTTCAAAGGAAGTTTCCTGATTTCCTATACCAAGGAAAACAATTGTGTATGATCTCGTAAACCAGTTTCGCTAGACAATTGATCTACAAGTGGCTGATAGGGCGTGAAGTTAAACTTCATACAGTAACATTCTTGCGCGTAAAACTCTTGCGGTTAAAATCTTAAACCATTTGCAGTAAACAATGTGCTTTTCCGAATCCAAAGAACGAAGCTCTTGCACTATCCGAATTTAGTAGCCCTCTGACAGGCTGAATACGATTCGCGGAGGCGCTGCAGGGAAACTTGAATTTTCTCCTGAAACGTAGTCGGGCACTTTTAGGCTTATCCTACACATTATTGTCTCGTGAAACTGGTATACAAGACCATACACAGTAGTTTTCCCTGATATAGGAGCATCAGAAACTTTCTTTGAAAGCACTACGTATATGCAACGTTGGTGCGATTTTTCCGCAAAATAAACTTCTAACAAAGCGACTCTCTATTCTTGCGTGAGAACCATGACTGACAAAACGCCATTGCATGTCCGCGCAAGCATCGTGTCATGCGGTGCTCTCACGTTGCGTAGCGCGTTCCTATGGTGATGCACAACTACCACAAGCATCAATACTCGGATATCTTTTATGGTTTTGCAGCAAATGCGTTTTAAACTTGGACTTTCGAATCACCCTGTACTTAGTTCTAGGGAAAAGAATTGGGCGTTCCTAAAAAATTCCTATTTCAATTATAAGACGACATGACCAGAACAATGTTGAACAATTAAAAATCAGAAACTTACCAGGACATGACCAGTTAAATTTCTTTCTTTCATTGGACCAGACTATTCGTGTGCCTCAATTCTTTAATGTTCAAAAACCATTGATTGCGAATTATAAGTTTGAATAAAAAATGTTTGAGATAGCCCCCCCCCCGCCCCTCAAAACCATACAACTTTTTTTTCCATTAAAAATATTTTTGAGTTATTCATATATTCATATTTATTAGATAAAATCCTGCGACCTGTCTGAATATAATGTTGTTCGTAGAGCGTGATTTGTTATTAATTTAAAACACACTGGCGGGCAAAAATCGACTCAGACTTTGTAAAATAAAAACAAACAAAGATTAGATTTCTGCTTAAAGCTGCAAATTTATTCTTTCAAATGATACCACAGTTTGTTCAATTGATTCTGAAAAGAACCTCTAAAATGTAGATTTATAGGCTCAATCGATCTTTTCCTCTCTCGCCAATACTAATGTAGGCCTAGATTTTTGTTTGCATATATTTATGCTTATCTATCAGTTATAAGATCTGATAAACTGGTCATTATTAAAATCAAAAATGTTGCTCTATATATCACAACACTATTTTTAGTGGCCATAGTACATGTTTTTTGAGCTTATTTTTGTTTCTCTCGTTTTCAAGCGGGGAGAAATGTGACTAAACATTAGAGCGTGACGAAACCACAGAATTAGCTAATTTACATCAAGTTCTATCTTTTTCTTTCAGGCTCATTGCTGTTCTTTTAAAAGCAATCTCGTATGGCTTTGTTTGTTTTCTTGTCTGTTTCGCATTCGCCTTCCGATAATGAATTGCGCAGGAGAGTGTTTCGCTCGTCCATTTCTTTTCTCTTCTTAGGTTTCGTTCCAAGAGAGTAATACGAGCGACTTTATTTTTTTTATATTTTTCTTTTTCTTTTTTTTTTCCATCTCCTTGTCTTCATTCTTGCTTCTAGAAAGAGATGATCGAAGTGGCAGGTAATTTGCGTCGAACGTCTCTTCACTTAATGGAGAAAATGACACCACCGATGGATAGAGAAGACAACGGTTTGTTGTTGGGTTCGAACTCGCTAACTGGATGAAGGTTGACTCCTTTTCTGTTTACCTCTCGTCCCCGTCCACTGCTCGTCCCACCCCTCCAGCCCACCTTACTCTGATGGTGGGTATTTCTCATTTTCAACGGTTTGACGCACGCTCATTGACGTCATGCGTGATAACATTGACGCAGCTCTAAGCGCAACCGAGACAAGGGCAATTCCGTTCTGGCCATTGCCGCTTTTTAATTAGCCACCCTCCTCCTCCCGACAAACCCTCTCTCTCTCTTTCTCGCTATTTTTATTGTTAATTGAAACCGCGAGGAAACAAATTCAGGCAACAATTCAATGGCCGTGTTTGTCGTCGTCAAGTCATGCTCGGGCCGAGTTCTCCGAATGGATAAAGCCCCTCGAGAGCTCCTGTCTCGTAGGCGGTGACTTTCTCTCTTGTAATGATTATTGTAATTGGACTTAGGTTCCTTCAGAGTTAAATGATGCAATTTTATTGTTGGCTTTTCTCTTTGCTCTCTTTTTTTTATCTGCAGGAATTCATACAGAATGTTTTGCGTGGCATGCCTGCTGTTTTAATCGTCAACAATTCTTCCAAGTTTTGAATTTAGGATATTGTACGAAAGCATTTACGAATATGCTTAATGCATTGCATTGGTAATATTATATAATAATACAACTGGTTCAAAACGCTATTTCTATTAATATTGTTTTAGTAGTCGGATATATTAATGTTACAATTTGGATATGGTAGATGAATTCTTAAAATGTTTTCCTTGTTGTTTTTCTTTTAGTTAAGATTTGTCCAGTCTTTGGCTTGTCACTATTACGTGTTCCTTTTTATGTATATCACAAAGATATTTTCTAAAAGATTTTTTTCTTTTCTTAAGCTTGCTTATTACCGTAGATTTTAGATTTTAAATTTAATTTCATGCATGTCACTCAATATTGATGGTCACCATTTGGTTATACATGTAATTCTATTAATAAACGAATTTGTATATAAACTAACCATTATGCTGTTTTTGATATACAGGGTGTTTCATAATTGGTGTCCCGTCTTTAGGTCCAAATAACGACTCAAGGGGAACAGATTGGGAGAAAATGAATATTGATTATTTGGATTTAATGCCCCCTCATTCAGAATAAAACCATTTCGCGTCCCTGGGGGTGAAGGGGTAAATTTTGAAAATTTTAATTTTGTAGGGATAGGGGTTAGACCCCATGTGTTATTTAGAAAGTTGTAGAGCATCATGTAAAATGTGGGTTTAGCAAAAAACCCGGTGAAAAACTCTCATCCCCTGCCCTTTATCGAGTCGGTAAAGTGAAAGGTATGGCTAGCTAATGCAGACAAAAACAGAAAAAACTCATTAGAAACTTATTAGAACTTTATTACTTATTAGAAAACAGTACATTTGAAAATGAGTTTATTAGCTTTTCAGGGTAACGACTCATTCATTCTCATTAATTTTCCAAATGTAGGCCCTACTGTTTTCTAATAAGCATGGTGTTTGTCCACATCGGGTGTTTTTGCCTACTCCCAACAGCAAAAAAAAAAATCCACCCCGAAAGACTTTTACGAATTCTGCCCTTGTGTTTGCCCAAACTTGACGGATTTTGTTAATGCCACACGAGAAATATTCGTTGGCTTCCAGAAAAATGAATTGTCCAAAATCCATTTTGCTTATTCTTACGAAAATCCATAATTTTAAACCCCATAAGTTGAAAAACTCAACAATATACACTGAGTGGCCAAAATATTATGACCACCCCCTTAATGCAGTGTTGGGCCACCTTTCGCTCTTATTACTGCTTCCATTCTTCGGGGCATGGATTCTATGAGATGTTGGTAGGTTGTAGGAGGAATTTGAGACCAACTCTGAAGAAGTGCACCTTCCAATTCCTGCAGATTTGATGGTGCTGGATCCCGCTGCCTGATGGCCCGTTCGATCGCATCCCACAAATTCTCAATGGGATTGAGATCTGGCAATTGTGCAGGCCAACGAAGCAAGGCAAACTCTCCGGCATGTTCTTCGAACCATCTGAGGACGATGCCAGCCTTATGACAAGAAGCATTGTCCTGCTGGAAGTATCCATCCCTGTCAGAGTACACCATTAACATAACTGGATGTACTTGATCTGCGACAATACTTAAATAATATTGGGTACGCACACATCCGTGCAGAGGAATCAAAGGATCCAAACAATGCCAAGAAAACATCCCCTAAACCATAATAATGCCGCCACCAGCTTGAAGTGTTGTGGCGATGCAGGTGGCGTCCATGCTTTCGTGTTGTTTTCTCCATATTCTAACGCTGCCATCTGCATGATGCATTTGAAATCGTGACTCATCGGACCACATGACCCTTTTCCAGTCATCTACAGTCCAATCCTTGTGCTCCTTGCCGAACTGGAGACATCTGCTCTTGTTCAAGGCTGACAGTAGAGGCTTTCGAACTGGTCGTCGGTTTCCATAGCCTAAACGGTGTAATGAGCGGCGAACAGTTCGTTCAGAGGCGGTCACAGTTTGTCCTTGATTAAGATTTGCCGCTATTTGACGCACTGTTGCTCTTCTGTCGGCCTGGACAACTCTGGCCAATCTCCTTTCAGCTCGAGCATTGAGGAGCCTGTGACGACCACACGCTTGACGATGAGAGCCGGTATTTTGCTTGGTAGTCCACTCTCTGTAAACATTAATAACTGCTGCTCTTGAACACTTCACAAGTTCAGCTGTTTTGCTGATACTGGTTCCGACACTGCGCGCGCCGACGATCATCCCGCGTTCAAACTCAGTTAAATCACGTTTTTTGCGCATATCGTCGCAAAAAACACAGTGCAACTGACGGTTCACCTCACCTGCATTCCCTTTTTATAGCTATCTAGCCCTCTAGCGGCAGTACTGTGACGCAATAGCTCATTTGCCTAAAACTGTCAGGTGGTCATAATAATTTGGCCACTCAGTGTAGAAGGTAGTGTCTTTAACATAGAAAGATTGTAAGTTGTACGTTAGGAATTTTCTGGTAAAACTACATTTACTAGACGCTGAATATCTTCTTTTGAAGTGAGCACTTGAAACATATGAAAAAATTATAATTCGTTAAGATTTAGCAGCTGTTGTTAGATAATGGCAATGATGGTAATTAATCAGACAGTGCGAAACAATCCTTTCCAGGGTGTCAGCCCCAACCTCACATGTCACTGGGAAGAATCATTTGACTTCTTGGCCGAGCAGCTCAGCCTTGGAAATTTTATATAGCACACACAGAGAATTTCCATTATTAGACTTACAAATAAATTAGATCATATTGATTAGCGTAATAAGCATAAGAGACAAAGCAAACATTTTGTATTCACCATTGTATTGTTATGCTCTGAAAGTAATTTTTAATTTTTATCCAATTCACCACTGTTAGAGAAAATCTCAAGAGCGAATGATTGAGCTGGATTTAAGAAATCGACTTGTCCGAACCAATCCCCGTCCGAAACAACCCCGCTCATCCCTATAGCTACGGAGATTAATTTTTGGTTGCTTAGCTACAATAGCCTACTGGTATAAATGTACTGACAGGAAGCAGACTTAGAGATGATCATAACGGTATTATAACCGCACACGCCTTCATTATGCCTTTCTTTATAGTTACGCTCATTATAATAGGGGGATTTGGAAATTGGTTACTATTGCTAATATTTTCAGCAGCATTGTAATCAAGTCAGGGGCTTGCAGAGGCGTGGCAGAGTTTTGGTAATGCCTGGGGCAAATTCGTTGATTTTATGCCCTAGATCAGTTTTTCAACCTTTTATTAGCTGCCTCGCCGATAGGGATGCCCAGGGCCGTTGTCCCCTTGTCTCCCCTCCTTTTACACAGCTGATAGATGTCTGACTTATTCTGACCGCTGTCGCTGTTTGTTTATTTGTTTGCTGTATTCAGTCTTTATTTGTTGAGCAGGGGACTTTTATTTATCTTTTGCTTTATAACGAAATAATTCTAGTTTACGATACATTTTTAGCATTTTTCGTCGATCAGCACCTTCAATATTAGAAAATCGAAATTGAATTGACTGTCCCTGAGTAAAATTTCATTTAATCCAGAAACATATTTCCATAAGAGACTTTTTTTTAATGGGGAAACATAAAGATAACACTAAGATTTAGCTTTATTCCTAAAGGAGAAATCCATAATGAAAACCAATACCTTTGCCTCATCAACGCTTGAATAAGCACGGTCTTGTTTAAACAACTTTTAAAGGGAGCGATGTTACTTGTAATGTTTACTTTAAGAATTAGATCCCTTTGCACAGTTGCTTTGTAAATCAGGATGGCTTTGAAATAAGGAATCCAGGTAAACAATGTAAAGATAATTCGAAGATATCGATGTCTTTACCGATTTGAAAAGGGAAAATCATTTGTCCCTGAAGAAACCTGAGGGAAGGACATTGCTACTGTATTGAACGCGCTGGCGACTAGACTGGCGCAAATTGCTACAATTCCTTTTGGGATTACCTGGAGTCAGACGTTCGCACGAAAGACTCTGAGGAGCTCTTTATTACTGGAACAAAGGTGTTTTCAGATAATCGAAAATACTTTAAATGAAAAGCTAAAATTCATTCTCATTTGAAATGTTTGAATTTTAGAATTAAAAAAAATTTAATTCGATTCTATACGTTATAATACAAGTGTAGGTAAATAATTTATTTTATGAAAGAACTTTTTATTAGTGATTTTGTTCGTTTTAAGATTTCAGTATATGAAAGTTTGAATGTAAATAATTTTTAAATACTCAATTAAGTTATTTTATTTTGAATATTAATGACTTATAATTTAAATGGAACTTTTATCCTGTACAAAATGCTGAATCTCTATACTAATTCAAAATTTTGACAAAGAAGAATCCTCTAGAAACCTGCCTGATATTTACCCTAAGAAATCACGGTTAAAATTTACTTTGTGCCCACTGCTTGCGAAAGAAAAATCGCAAACCCGACAAAAATCTCAAAAGGCTGCGGAAAAAACGCTGCAGGAACAAGAAAAAACTATACTTTGTTCCTACAGCTTGGGAAAGAAAAAAAAATTCGCGAAAAGCACGTGACTAAAAAGGGGTAGCCGCCACAAACGCGAAAAAAGCACGTAATAATAGCGTTATAAACCATAAAAACACGTATTAAATATGACATAGATTAATTAAAAATCTGAAATTAAAACACAAAAAAGCCCACAAGAAAATTTCAATCAATTTAAAAAAATAAACACATTTTTAAAAACGTAGAGGCATTCGCCAATACCAATATTATAAAATTTCATAAGGTGTTTCTACGTAGAGCACACATTAAAACTGCAGTCAATAATTCGACATTGTGCAAAAGTTCTTGATGGACTCATTCTAAAATTCACGTCTTAATTTGATGATGGGCACATTTTAAAAATTCACACCCTACTCCGAGAGTATGCACCGTCGAAAAATTTCAAGTGTGGTTCGAAAGCTCAATATCCAAGAGAAACAAGAGAAACAATACTAATGTTCAGAGTTTCACGCGAAATCGCAGAGCCAACAAAACCCGCAAAATCTTGTGAAAAAACTCTGTGGGCACTAACTAAAATTTAACCGAATTAACCCTAAAACTCTAACTCCTTCAACTATACAGGGTGTTGAAAAAATATAGCGGATAGGCTACCCAGCAGTACTGCCCTGTGTGTATTTGCAACACTCTGTACAACACAGGGTTCGCTCCATCCGCTGTTTAATTTTCTATTTTTTTTAGGTATGATATTCTAAATTGTCTACCAACGTATTTAGGTCATTCAAAAATATATCGTAGTATATTTTTTTCCACTTTTTATGATGAAGTGAGCCACAGATCGTGTAAGTTCCTCAGGGATTTCGAATCTCAGTTGCTTACGTAAACAGAGTAAACATACAAGTTTTTACCTATTTGATTTGTCCTCTCCTGGTGGCTCGACAAACATCAATCTAGCTCATGCCAACATATCAGCATCGATGGTAGCAACCGCATCCGTGATTCTTTGAGGAAGCCTCTGGTAAGTCTCTTGATAAAGGAAGTACGTAAAACCTTATCTTTTACATAATCCTAAGAAAAAAGTCACATGGAATAAGATTAACGTGACATGGCAGGTCAGGCAAGAAGACTTGAGCTTGTCAGACTTACGCCCAATCCAATCCTGAGATAAAGTGGCATTGATGTAATCACGAACGTCCAATCAAAATGTGGAGAAGCTCTGTGTAGTTGCAGAATTAACGTTTTGCAGTTCTCCTGCAACTGGGAATTAGGCATTGCTGCGTCATGTCACAGTAAACAGTACCGGTAACAGATTTATCTGCGAAGAAAAATGACTCATACACTTTATTAGATGAGATTGCACAAAATACAGAAGTCTTAGGAAAATTACGGATGAGTCTTACTGTTGCATGGCGGTAATCTTGCCAGAAAGATGAAAACATGCCTGATCATTGAACATAAGATAAGTTTTTCAAAAAAAAACGATCCTTCTTTAAACATTCTTAATTGAGTATCTGCACTAGCTGTAACCCGATGGTTTGTAGACAAATTCTATGCATAGAATACGCCGAACAGTCATGTGACAAATTTATAGTAGTTCTTGGCCTGCACGACGTGTTGTTCTTCTAAACGCGATCTACATTCTCAGCTGATGAGCCCGGCCTACTTGTTCATTTAGCGACACACAAACAGTCTCCTCAAATTTTCTATGCCGATCTCTTATGGTTCTATCTGCTGCTAAGTATATAAGATATCTGGTTCGAAAATCACATTGCACTGTTACAATTGGCTCAGTTTTAGCGAATTACATAGCACAAACTTCCTGAAAAACGACATGTTTGCACACCACTGTCCCCTAGCAAAGAAACGAGCAACTACGCTATGATATCTGTCACAAACAAAATTCACATTTGTTCCAACCGTTGGTATCTTTTATGTGGCTTTGCTACTGCATGACCAAACCTTTAAACCTCGCATGGACTTACGCAATTCAGCCACTGTCTATGCTATCTTTGCCATCGTTTTGACGGTTTCCGTATTGCTGCAGCAAATCACCCATTTTTAGGGATTAACTTGCATCACTTCTGGACAGCCGCTTGGATCTCGTCGTTGGAAGAGAACGTCTCACCGCGCACGGCCATTTTCATTGCGTTGAACAGAGCATAGTCGCTAAATACAAGATCCGGCGAATGTAGAGCATGAATATACAGCATGGATATGGCGGGGCGATTGAGATATGACCTCGCATTGTCATGCTAGTGCTACTTTCCAACACACGACTACTAACCTCCAATGGCCTCTTCATCCCGCACACCTGCAGATATCACTGACGTACTCTCTTTTTCTGATGGCAATACGCGGCACTAAAACCTACCTTCACACGCACACCTAATTATTTTTGAGCAACCTAAATAATGATCGTACACTTGGTCTGTATGTTTATCCGGCCGTCCGCAGTTTGCACGATATCTTGAAAACTGATTAACTTTTTCAAATTTTTTTTACAGAAATATGACATTCAAGGACTTAGCTCGGCCGTATTAACTTTTCAGAATTTTTCGTTGACCCCTTCAAGTCGAATTCACATACTAACACAGTGACTGTAAATAATACCAAGATAATGGCATGTCGTATAAACAATCGATTCATCAAGAATGAATACACTGTTACTTTCTTTTTGTTTTAAGTATTGTTGACGTGAGATCGCGTACGCGACGATCGCTTTGTCGACGCACGATTGCTCAAGTGCTCATAATCTATAATCTATTATAATCTATATTAAGTAGCGGAAGAATGGAGCTTACCATGGGCAATGTCCACCTTCGCCATTTACTTTGGTTTGATTGGTGCACTGGGGTCGGAATTACGGGGGTGGGAGTCAGAGGGGACAAAAGATCCATGTGCTATTTAGGTACGTAAAGAAGTGAAATTCAGTATCCAGATTTTTCTAGGCAAGATCTACATTACTATGAAATTTAGGCTCAATTGTTCCAGTGGGGTCGGAGTTGCGGGGATGGCAGTCACTTGGTCTTTAGAACTATGGCAACATATGGCATGTGATATATCATTCGATTGGAAATGATGAGAAAGGAAAGAAGATACTACGTTCGAGAAAATCAATTTTTTGATTAAAAAAACTTGGGGGAAGGTAAAAAGTGCAGATAAAGGGGTAAAAATAGATGAGCGCAGGGTCTGCTACTTGCCTTACCCTACTAGGGGGATTAATGTCTTGTTTATAAATGTAAAAATGCCTTACCCTTCACAGCTAAAGCTCCTCCTTGAAATGTTTAAAAGATTTTATTATTATTTTTTATTGTAAATCTCCAACCTGTTTTGTAATAATGGATTTTGGAACTCGGCTAAAGTGTTCTGGTTCTTCAAGATTCAGTTTTGGCATACGTTCAGCTTTAAGAGCGCTTTCTGATATGAAAATTTTCCATCAAAATCAATAAAGAAGAAGCGTACACAAATCAAATTATTTACCTCAAAGACAGTTATATAAACAAAAGAGATATACAAAACGTCATTGTTTTGCTCGAGGAGAATTTCAGGGAATGGGTTATTTTTATCGTGATGGAATTGTAATTCATACGGTATATTTACTTGTATATTTTTTGTTTACTTGCATCAGTCATCGATAAAGCAATATGAGCTTCAGATTTTGTATTGCCTATCTTTCATATAAAATCCATATTTCATATTACATCGCCATTGCTCTATCTCCATGGCAGTACTGATGCCGTTTTCAAGATGGAATTATCGGGCGAGGATTGAAGAAGAGTAAAGGTCAAAGTGCTCCAAGAATTCTTTCAGCTCTCTCTTCCACTTTTTTTTTTTTGGAAAAATGAATTAGGCTTATGAGATTACTGAAGTAAAGCTCGTGTTCTCTGGCATTCTCGTGATCTACGATATTACGGATTTTTCTCTTTTCGGCTACTTTCTCAGTAACATAAATTCTCCTCTCAGTCTTCCTTGTATTAACGTAAATGAAGGCAATAGCGTTTATTATCCTGGGAAATAATTCAAGGAATGAAAATTATGAATATAGACTCAATGGAAAATTTTTAAATAGACATAATACAAACTTTGGCTTAGAAGCATACGTTTAATATTTTACTGGACCCATTTGGCCCGAAATACAGAATTTATGCAGTTGGCTTAGAGCCAATAAGGCGTTGAAGCACTTTTAAGTCAATGAAGATCAGGCGTTCATCAAACATTCTCTTTGTATTGAGATCAGAGTTCTAGGGTAGCCAGTGTAAAATGACGGAACTGATCTTCGTATTCGTTAAACTATCACCGAAGCAACCGTGCGTGATGAACAATAGCGTTGTTGTGTAAGAAGAAGACATCACATGCAGGATAAAAATACAGCATTGCAAGACCGACTTGGTCGATAACAATGTTCAAATCTTGGTCCACGAATATCAGGGACCAGTTACACACCAGCCGAAGCAGCTCCATACCATGACACCTTCATCAGAGATCTCATGAAAAACAACATGTATCATCAGACCACATAAGCTTCTTACAGGCTATATGTGTCCACTTATGACGTTCTAAACACTGTTGATGACCTTTTCTGTTCCTTGTCGATATCGGTGATTTTCGTTTGCATGCGATTGCCGATTTGGATCCGCTTCAATTCCCAGCCACTATTCTGCTAGATATGGATCGGGAACGGTCTTAGTTAAAATCATTTTCAAATGTTGCGCAACGGATGACCTGTTTCTCTGTAAAAGACGGTGGTCTCCATCATGATTCCATCATGACTGATCGTCTTTAAGCTACAGCTACCCCTTTTAGGCAAAGACAGTGGATCATTTTTTCAGCGGTTGAATGCTCTGAATATCTCACCTTTCTAGAATAGTCAGCTGCTTCTTTGTTTCAGTTGCGGTTCCAGTTAGATGAGCACCAAGATGAGTCCCTTTTCGAAGTCAGTTAAGTCATTCTTTTTCCCTATGCTGATCAAGTTCCATTGCCATCAAAGCCAGTCCAAATTATCGCCGATCCCCCACCTTGCTGCGTCTTGGAAAATATTTCATACTCTTTTCGAAAATCATGCCGGTAAGAACTTCAACAGTCTGGTCCGTCAAGGTTGAATTTTTTTTTCATCACTCCATGTCAGTGTTGCCAGCTCAAACATTTTTTTACCCACTAAGTTCAAACAAAAAATTCACTGTAGTTCTATTGTTCTAATGTAATATCTAGTGGATTTTTAAGTGGAATTTAGTGGATTTTTGCATTATTTCAATACAAAATCCACTAAATTTGGTGGAAAAACCACTGATCTGGCAACACTGCTCCATGTTACAGTGTTCCATTTTTCTACCCGAATCATACGTCCATTATAGTCGTGCCTATATGTGTCTATGTTATAGACTTGGTGCTTCCTTTCTTGGTGCTATGATCGAATACACCGAAGAAGGATGGATGATGTGTAATTCAACACATGTATTTCTGGTTAAGATGCAATTTGCCTTGAACTTACTCATTTGCTTGATTTTGTTCGATTTTGATGACTGGTTAAAGGACAATTCCCACCCAAAAATATTTTTTTCTAAATATTATATGGCCTGAGTTAACTACAAAAAAGATATTAAAAATTCTGAAAACAAATTAAAATTATGCAAAACCATGTTTATACGCGAATTCTGTAAACCCAAGGGACAGCCATGTTGGATCGAAAGGTTTGATTTTGCGACGTCACAAATATGAACATTTATTATACATGCTCTGGGCCTCCAAGGCTTCTCTACGGGACATGAAAACGAGGCGCTCTAGAGAGACAATTTTGACTAGTATCCGCTTGAGCTGGGAAACGGAAGCCAAGAGTGCGGCGAAATCGAAACGATTGATTTTTGGAATATTGGAAGCCAGTTTTGAAGCGATTAATTAATTTTTTTTGGAAATTTTTTTTGGAAATGTGTTATGTGGATTATAAACTTTTAGAATCTTAAAAAAACTGTTTTTAGGTGGGAATTGTCCTTTAAAGCTTGGGGACGACCAGGAGACTTTTTCTTGACATAATTGTCCGTTAAAATGACGTGGTTTTCAGCAACATGATGTGAACGATTTCTTGAAGCTGCTTTTTACATTGGCATGCCAGCTTGATGGAAATATCAATTTGTCATTTCTCAAATGATGTGATGGTCACCTTTGTTGATGAGTGTCTTCTTTGCAATATGTGTTGACAAGAACAGATACAGAAATATGCACAAGACCATAGTAAAATGTGGTTAGATGGAATAAATCCAATATTTTCAAGGGTGGCTCTATCATTTTGATGCAGGTAGAATTATCCAAATTATTGAGAACATTAATAAACAAAAAAAGAGATATCTTATTTATACGTAAAATAACAGTGTTTTTAGTTTTATTCATCTAATTTACTCTTAAAGTGATTTCATTGGTTGATTTTCAATAAAATTCACCTGCCCCTATCTTTTTGACTCGCACCTTATATACTCAATTTTACACTTAAAATTTTACAATAAAATTTCACGCACGTTTATTATCATGTTACATCATATTCACGTTGTACTTTGAAACAAACGAATGTATAATTTCAGATTTGAAGGGAAAAAACGAGCTTTTTAGGAAAACACTTGATTGGACAGGTGGATTGATTAACTGAAATAACAAACTAATACATGTAATCAATCTATCCTCTATTTTACAGAATAACCTTAAACACTCCGTCCTTCATAGAGTTTACAAGATTTTGGATCACCTCTGGGTTCAAGTCATACCAAGCTTCATTGATTGCTGTTTTCAGGGAGTCTACGATGGCCATCTTCGTAGAATTTTCGTACAATTATTCCCCACAGGTTCTCAATTGAATTTAAATCCGGACTCCTTGGCCACATCATCAGGTTGACTTTTTTGGATGCTAGCTACTATTTTGTTGTAGTGGAGCAAAGATAGGGTGCATTATCCTGCTCAGAAGATTCCTGCGTTTCACCGGAAGACCCAGAACCGTGGCAATTTTGGTATGCTTGCCTCCCGGATGACCAGTCTTTTGTCACGAAGCGTCAACTTAAGTTTAGGTCCATGCTTCTTTGCTGCTGATTTTAAGTTGCCTGCTTTCAAAAACAGTTCAATGGTGCTTTTTGGTCTATTGAGAAAGGCAGCAATTTCACGAATCGACTTGCCGCATTCTCAATTCGGGTAAAAAACGAGTGTTTTCCCCAAAATGCTCTTTTTTCTATTAATATCTGAAATTATACGTTCGTTTGATGTAACATAATAATAATAATAAACACGTGCGTGAATTTTTATAGTAGAATTTTAAGTGTAAGTTTAAGGATTCACCTGATCACTAAAATAGGAAACAGACTGTACATGTAGGTGCCTATCAATGCAGGAAAAGAAATTCGAATACCTACGTTTATTAAATAGACCTATAGGAAAAGAAATTGCCATTCTCACAAAAAGTACGTAATTTAGTACTGATAGCAGATGCAAAATCTTGGTTGTTTACGTTAAAGATCTCCTCGTAGACTAGTCCCCGTTGCTTAATCCATTACAGCGAGATAAAAAACAAACAAATGTAAGTTTTGTGAAAACAGCTCAAGTTTTATTATTAGTTTTCGGAACGCAAAGTGGGTTAGGGAGAGTGCGCGAGGAAGACGACGGTCGGCAGCCATCAGTCGTTGCGATCGTCGGCCGCACTTCCTCGCCGTAGATGTCTAATCAGAGTCGCACCTGCAACGCCTTGATAAAGCCCCCCGCCTGTCTAATGTGGCTAAGTAGATTTCAGTGTACAACAGCTTTTTCCCGTTCGATGACAAGCAACGGCGGCTGGAGGGAGACGGGGGAGTTGGGAGATTTGCGCGACGGGGTGGGGGTGGGGGATTATCGAGATTGCCATCGAAACCCGGGGGATGCAAATAACGCCACCGCCTCCCACTAATAGCATCGCCGCGGGGCGTTGCTACCCTTACCCCATCTCCAAGTCGTGATTGAACCCGATTCATCCGCGGTCATTACGACGGATGTGACGTCATGCGGGCGAACGTGATGACATAACGCCGTTCTCCTTACGGCGGGGGAGGAGGAGGAAAAAAGACAAAGAGAGGGGGGAGGGTGAAAGAAAAGGGGATTTTTGACGGTCTGAATCTTATCACACCTTTGGGAGTCTCATCGTAAAAATTCAAAATTCAAATTAAAAGAAATAATGATAAAGCATTCATCAACGCATTCTTTAGAATACGAAGGCCTTGTAAATATTACGTAATCTTGCATTCAAGCTATGACTATCGTTTATTGTTTCAACAACGTCTTTTAATTTTTCTTTTCAAAAGGCTGATGTATTTGGAAAAGTCCATGCAAGTATATCGATTGTTACTTAAATAAATATTAACAACAGCACGGTCGAAGATGGTTTTATCTCAATAGAATTAGACAACTACAGGCGATATGAAAAACTGTGCCGCTGCATTGTATAACCCTTCTTCCACCAGCAGTGTTCTGTATGTTGACCAGAACGTCTTGCATTGGCCCTGAAGAGGACTTTTCGAAGAAGACCGAGAGGAATAGCATTCCATATCTGAAATATCTTCCAGTACAAGTAATATTCTTGAACGACGGTTTCCTAAGTGCTTGTTATCATAGGCCAAACCTATAAAAGTCTTTAGATGAGGTATGTGGCGACTGAACGAGGATGTCGGGAAATGAATTGAGCCGAATTCCTGCTTCCTCTTGCAGTTCTCAAAAGATTAAAGGCGCACTATGGCTGGATGCCTTATATTGATGGGAGTAGACTTTGTTGTAGTCTTTCCCGTAAAGATCGCCGGCCTGGTGGCCGAGAGCGCTGGGACGTAGGCTTTCCAGTTCTCGAATCATTCGTGTCGGAAGTTCGAATCCCGCCATGGACAAATGTTTGTCCAGGGTAATGTTAAGATATGAGTCAAGTGCAAGGGTGTAAAATAACCTAGACGTTAGCGCGCCCAAAAATCTATCGAACAAGCCAACCAACCGTATAGAGCTGCGATACCGTTTTGAAGCATTTTGTGTAAACTGATAGTTTGATAGTAGTATACAGTAATTTCATTTTTGGCGTTGCTGATTCAAATATAAAAATTTTGTACACTGTTCTACCCTATCTGAATCTTTCACATGTCTTGAGCAATAGGTAATGGCTCGAATCTTTCCCGAAATTGTTAAATAAATTTACGCCTCATCAATAAGCAAAATTTGATTTAAGCTCATTTTAAGGAATATACTTTGAGATTATGTGAATCAAGCGTATACGTATCACATATTTAAGAAGAAGTTAGATGAGTTCTAAATATAGAACTTGTTCAGCATGGGAAAAAGAAGGACCTAACGGAGTTCGAAAAGGGACTCATGGTTGGTGCTTGTCTAGCTGGAGCCACGATTGAACTTTGAAGCAGCTGACTGGGTTCTCGACAGGTGCCTTAATGCTCAGAATATTCAGCATTTATACAACTTATACAAAGAAATGGGACATCCAATGAGTAAAAATGATTTTAACCAATGCTATTCCGCACAATATCTAGCAGAGCCATGCGCCGGGACCTGAAGTGGATCCAAAGCGGCAAACCTGAATTCTGCAAAGAACAGAAAAGTTCGTTTACAGTGGCCTGAAACGTCATGACTGATCACATGAAAAGCGAAAGAAAATTATGTGTTTGACGAATCACGATACATGTTGTTTTGTAGACAGAGAGTTTGGTGGAACCCCATAAAGCAATAGAACTGAAGCTCTGGTGGATGTGTCATAGTAAGGAGCTTCTTCAACTCAACAGGAATAGAAAACTGGTCCCCTGATATTTATAGATAGTCGGGCGATTCTACGGACCACCTGAACATTGCTGACCATGTCCTTCCTGGAAGACTGTGTCCAATGCTACTGTTAATCGCATACGGTTGGTTTAGCAGTGGTTTAACGAACACGAAGATGTCAACCCGAAGAGAAGGATTCGAATATATTGGAACGACATATCCGACAACAAAGTACTCTTCCAACAATCTGCAAGAACTAAGGAAAGGCCTGGAGAACGCTTGGACTTCCATTGACTTACAAGCGTTTCAAGATCTTTTTGGCTCTATGCCAACCGGAATATATGCTGTAATTCAGGCCAAGAAGGATGCAATAAAATGTTAAACAAATGTTTATAATTCATTGGCCACGGTGTGTTTATGTTTTTTTTATATGCATGGCATTTTCTAACTAAAATACGTATATGCTAAGTTCAATGATAGAAAAGAAATTACGTTTTGTAGAAATATAAAATGCGCACAAGAGTGGCATGTAAATAAGGAAGAAAATGACCGCTTTTTCGAGCGATTGATTGAAAAGATTTTAGACGAAACAATGGCTTGGACAGGTAGACGGTGAAACATCTTAAATGGAGTTTTCTTTTTTATGATCTTTTTCCTTTTCCCCGCACTTTCTATCCGCAAACCATCGGACTGATTTTTCTGCAGCTATTTTTCCGTCCCAGTTTCTTTCTTTCTTTTTCTTTCTTTAATATGTGGTTTCCCCTTCCGCTTTTTCTTCTGTGCCTTTTTAAAATTTTTATTGCGTTGCGATTCTTTCACTTGTTTTCAAAGTCTTTTCACCATTCATCTTCAAAAACCAACAAAACATTTCTTTTTAAATGGAAAATAATAAAAATAAATTAAAGTAAAATCTAATTCTGAGAAAAAAATTATTTTCGATATTCTCTCTCCTTCCTCTTTGTTTTTTTCTATAAAAGTTCTTTTATTTTCCTAATATCCATCCTCTTAACTCTAATATATATTTTAAGCACGTCCACAGCCAATTCATCAGTCATCTATCCGTGTACACAGCATATTAGATCGAAACTAACGCCTTCAGAATATGGAGTAAATTTTTGAAAGGATTAAATTAGGTGTGTTTTAAATTTAATTAAAAAAATAATTTTTGATTTCATAGATCTAACCGATATCAGATTAGTTAACTTTACGTGTTCACAATAAATCTAAAAATTCACAAATTGAATATCTATATTTATTATTAATTTTCATCTACGTATTTGATGATTTCAGGGCAAGGAGGATTCCCGACTTTCGAATCGGGGCCTGCTCTGCCATTTGGGCTATCTACTGATTCCATTGGAGTCCATATAGACGCTTCGTAACAATAGGGCTGTTCAGTATCTGCGGTAGCTCAATTGATTAGAGCGGTGCTAACAATAGGCGTGGTCCCTGGTTCGAGTCCAGGTCATGGAATTTTTTCCTGCCCTTTTCCATACCAAAATTATTTTAAATGTTTATTCATAATAATTTTTAAAGAGACAAGCAAACAATATAATAAGTGGGAATTTAATACTGCGTTGATTCTTCTTGGCATGGACCACAAGATATTGATAAGTGCTTTGTGGAATCCGAGACCATGCTTGATAAATAGAACTTTCTAGTTATGTGAGATTTGATGGCTTTTTCAAGTTCATCCCACAAATGCGCAATAGGATTGAAATCTAGAAATTTTGGAGATCAGCTAAGCAAAATACATTCTTCTGAAATCAATCCTGTACGATGTGGGCACTATGGCACTTTTAGTCTTGTTGAAGTGAAGCAGCTATCTTCACTGAGATATACCATCAACGTGACAGAATGAACTTGGTCAGCAACGATATCCTAATATACTATGCGAAGAATCTGTAACGCTTATTAGGAGCTTTAGCATAAAAGCTACTTATGAGAATGCGCCCTTGGTCTGTACGTTTATCCGTCCGGCCGTCCGCCGTTTGCACGATAACTTGAAAACGGTTCTGATTTCAGAAATATGACCATCAAAGTCTTAGCTCGGCCGTATCAACTTTTCAGAATTTTTCGTGGAACCCTTCAAGTCGAATTCACGTGATAAAACAGTGAGTGTAAAGAACAAAAAGTAATGGCATGTCATATAACAATCGATTTATCAAGAAGAAATACATTGTTGCTGTCTGTTCATCTTTTATGCATTACTGACATCGGCGCGCGCACGTGAAATCGCTTTGTCGACGCACCATTGCTCAAATACTCATAATCTATATTATTAACACGTAGCTGAAGAATGGAGCTACTTATTGGTTTTATAATGTCTTAACTGTGTACCCCTTCATAATTTCTACATTTTTTGAGGTAGAAGGTTGAAATTCGGAATGTAGCTTCCTATGGCATGTACATCTGCACTATTTAGTTTGGTTTTGATTGGTACAAAGGGGTCGGAATTATGGGGGTGGAATTCAGAGAGGACAACATATCTATGTGCTATTTAGGTACGTAAAGGTGTGAAATTCAGTATCCAGATTCCTCTAGGCAAGATCTACATTACTATGAAGACTAGGCCCAGATGTTCCATTGGGGTCGGATTTGCGGGGGTGGTAGTCACGTGGTCTATAGAACTATGCCAACATATGGCTTGTGATATCATACGTTCGGAAATGAGAAAGGAAAGAAAATACGAGCTTTTTACATTTTCTACATATTACGTTCGAGAAAATTAATTTTTAATTAAAAAACTTGGGGAGAGGTAAAAAGTGTAGCTAAAGGGGTAAAAATAGATGACTTCAGGATTTGCTACTTGCCTTACCCTACTCGGGGGGAGGGGGAGGGGAGATTAATTTTTTTTAATAAATGTATAAATGTATTTCTCCTTCACTGCTAAAGCTCCTCCTTGGAATGTTTACAAGATTTTATTATAAAGGGTTTCTCAAAATGAACTGACATTTTGATTTTGCCGCCGTTTTTTTCATGGTACAACCAGAGTAGAGATTTTTATACATTGAGATTAAATTATGCAAACTACACAATCGAACAACGCTTAGAAACTGTAAAAATTCACTTCAAAAATTTAAAGGTAGTGTTATCTGGCAGCAAGTTGATGTGAACTGGCCGCCGAGATCATGTAACATGACATCGTTAGACTTCTTTCTATGGGGTTATCTGAAGGATAAAGTGTACATCAATAAACCACACACTATTGAGGACCTCAAAGACGAAATTCGACACAACATTGCCGAAATTTCCCAGCAATTATATCAACATTTTATTGAAAATTTCTTCGAAAGAGTGAATTTGTGGTACCAAGGCCGGGGCGGTCATTTGTCAGATGGTCAGATGTTTTGGTCATTCATAATCTCCACGTTTCTCCACTTTCTAATAAAGCAAATATTATAAATTTTCCAATGAAAAATGTGTGTTATTAAAAAATTAAAATGTCAGCTCATTTGAGACACCTTTTATATGCCGAGCTTAAACATGTGCGTGACGAATTTGAAGATGGTAAGCATAAAACGGGCGTATCGCAACATGTTTGGTATGAGCATTGCTCTTCGACTGCACGGTAATATGCCACCCTTGCGTTCCGTACGGAAACATAAGCACATACAGCAGAGGATCATAAGATGGGTAATTTTCTAAAATCCGACGAATCCTATCATCTGTGCGCTAGCGATGTGCACTGACTCCACTGCAGGTAAAACCACAGCAACGTCCGAAGATGTCGGTAAATTGTAGGGTCGACGGTCATTAGGTTAAAGGTTTAGGTTATTAAGCAATACAACAGCCAATTTCAAATAATCATGTTCATTACAAGCTGCAATAGTCAGCGAATATAACGCAGGACAATTCGTTTTAATACCAACAATACCGTTACAGGCGACTGATCATTTTGTGGGGAGTTCGAACGTCGTCAATTTCCTGTTTACCCAGCTTATGCAATGACAATTAACAAGTCCTTAAAAAACATTGTTATATACCTAGAGTAGATAGATACTGATACCCCGCTTTCGTTTTGCCCTGAAAAGCTCGGGCATCTCAGCTAGTAATTATACTAGAAGCGAACCCACCCGATTGTATAATCGGGAAATAATCCACTGTTAGATAACCCATTGTTAGATTTTTTCTTTGTTGTGACATAGCCCACCGTCGCTGATTTTATATATATGATGATCATACGTAACAAGTTATGCGTTCAGAGAGATTTTTGATTAAAATATGTTGTAATTTGCTGCATTGTTGTCGTTTACAATTCTCGACACTCTCCGTTTCGCCCGAGCATTCACTAGTCGATGATGACCACAAGTTGCACGTTGAGACCCAGTTTTTGACTGGATGTTCAGTCTTCATCAAGAGCTCTCGTGAATATTTCATGAATGCGGCAGTTTAGCGCTGATACTCGCCCCATGACCCCAAGATCTTACAATCATCCACGCTCAAAATGTCAAACCGCGTTGTTTACTCATATCTTCACATATAAATCTACTAGCAGAGGCACCCGGCGTTGCCCGAGATAATTACAGTTGTAGATTAAACAGAACAACCCTCATGAAGTTAAATAATAAATTTGCTTTCAGTAATTCTACAATTTCCGTCTATAGACGAAGCAGTTGTTCAGGTGTTTCCGATGTCCGGATAACTTTTTGTCATCTCTGCCCAATACTCATTCATTTCTTCGCTGGCATTTCAATAGATATGAATTACTGTTATAATCCTTCGAAATATTATTATAGGACATAACACCATATGGTTTTTGGTTTGAAGAGTTGAGTTCATGTATGCTTTGTATTGGTTATGCCGTCAACTGTAGCTCGAACGAAGGAACTGCGTCCTCTGTCATCTTTCACTCTTTCTCAATAGTCTGCTAACTCTCCATTATCTCCGGTTACGGATCATTATTAAATATTTCTAAGAAAATGCTAACTTCTAAGAAAAGCCCGAACAACAGGAATTCTACGTATTGTTACAAATTCCATTTTATTTTATAATTCTCAGAGGTGGGATGGAACCATCATTCTTAATGAACCTACTTTATATTGCACACTTTGCCCGGGACTTTACTTACCCTCTTGTTGTTCTGGCTCAGATTAAAATGTTATCCATCTTCACCCCCGGGGAGCATTACTAAATCTTTTAAAAGTTGCCTTGCCCTCTTATACCCTCCTGCTCTGTGTTCGGATGTTTCCAATGCCCGGATAGTTTTTTATCTTTCTGTTGCAAATTTCACTGATCAATATTCGTTCTTTCTCTTTTTTTTGCCAAACACACAAATTTTCGCCAGTCGTCTGGACGTTTTTAGGGAGCTCAAGGGAGACCCGTGTGATTCCTTAGCCTCCTCGATAAACACTGCCTTATCTATGTCCTTCATTGCATAATTATATTTATGCTCGTTGTTCATAATTCGTTACCCCCCTCTCTAAAAGAGGTTAATATGGTTAATTATGTAGTGCCACACCAGTTAATGTGTTAAGTATACAGTGCAACACCAGTTAATGTGTTAAACTTTCAACCCCAGAAGGGGTTGAATTTCGAAAAGCCCCTTCTTAGTGCTCACTTACAATATGTAAAGAACCTCTGTACAAAATTTCAAGTTTCTAGGCCTTATGGTTTGAGCTGTGCGTTGATCACTCAGTAAGTTTCTTCTCTTCTTTCAGTCTATATATGGTTTATGTAGACTACTGTCGTAAGCACTAAGCTTTCCTTTTCTATACCATCTCGCCCTCTGATGAGAACAGCGTGACATCATAGGTAATTTGCTTAAAACTGTCAGGTAGTCATTATAAATTGGCCACTCAGTGTCGGAGCTACATTATTAGGACCATTTAGTAATCAGAATAGCCACCGTGTGCAAAACACACAGCAACTACAGAATAACCCCCTTGTATATGACGTGGGAGAGAGTCAATAAGATGCTGGAAGGCGTTCACTGGTATTTGAAACCATACAGAATATAATGTGTCCGACAGTTGTTGAAAGTTGCGAGTGAAACATGGCAGTCGCGGCGATTCCAAAGATGCTCTTGTGGATTTAGGTCTGCGGAATTAGAAAGTCTTGGTCGTGCTTCTTCACCCATTTCCGGCTGTATAACATATCGCATTGTTCTGCTGGAATATCCCATTCGCCTCACGAAAGACAGTCAACATGTATGTAGCTGATTCGGAACGGCGGATAAATAATCAAATCGGGTGAGAGTGCCTTTCAGGTGCCTTATCCTGTGGAGGTCATTTTCTTGTAGTCTGTATTATCTCATCTACCGTCTTAATCTTTTTCCCTTGAGCTTCATTCTCATTTTCGGGAAACAAAAAAATAAGTACAATTTCCATAACTGGATGAGGAACGACAATCATGTTTGTAGAAGTCAAAAACGGACGCACAGCGAGCGAGGGATGGGCTAGTGCATTGTCATGATGCAACACCCAAGATTTATTGTACCATATCTCGGGATGTTTCCATCGAATCGGCTAAAGATGCCTTAGTAAAACAACCCATTTACTCTTTGCCCCTGTTTCTTCATGTCAGTCATACCGAGAAACAGTTTGAACACAATTTGAAGTTGCAGAGTCGCAGCTCTATTGAGGTAGAATATGTATCTTTCCGTGAAGTTTTGACTCACACAATATATCTATTTTTAAAAAAACAGGTACCATCTCTTCATAGGTTTTATAGATCTTTGGTGGGTCAGAGCTGATTTAGAAACATTCGGAGGAGAACTAGATATTAAATGTGTGATCACAGTGTTTTGGCTTATCCGTGTATATGAAAAAGGATGTGAAACATTTCGCTTTTATTCTTATGTGACTGATTGAAAACAGTTTTTTTTTCTCTCTTATCACTAATTGATAAAATTTTTTCCCTTTTTTGAAACTTTAAGCTTTATATGTTATTTTAAACAAAATCGTGCTGTATTTAGTTCATGTTAAAACGTAAACCTTGTGTGTTTTATATGCATTAGAAATCGATTTGTTGGGGGCTTACGGGCGATATGGTGAATAAGTGAAATACAGTTTTGCGCACCACACACCAACTTCATGTTATTTAAAATTCCACAGACGCGTTAGTGAAGCCTGCCTACTTTCAAAGAATTATTTGCTAAAGTGGAAGTTTGAAGGACATTAAATCAGCCTTTAAATTTTCGATTTTTATATGTCTTTTCTTTTTTTAATCTTAACTTTTGAAATTGAACGTTTTCAAAAATTGATTCGATTCGTGCCTCGTAGTTTCGAAGATGTTCGTGGATGGGTCACTGGAGCTGGAATATGGGAATTGTTTTCCACCTCCCCATCCACCCACGCATTATTATTCATTCCCCGAGAACTCGAAGAATACCGAGTCCCACTAGAAAGATGGCTATTGCTTTTCTATGGAAATTTGGTTTTATTGGAAAGTGCCCTTCTATCGAGAAACATCGATAGCCATTAACATGGGCACGAAAAAAAAAGGAGAAAAAAAATTCATTTAGGGTTCAACGATGGCTTATTCCTTCTAGAAAAATTTTAAAATCTCTTATAATAATTATACCTTTATATCTTATAAAAAATGAAAAGCAGTTAGGTATTTATGAGTTTGAGTAGAATCCAAATTGATATAGAAAGTTTAATTTATTATTTTATGGTCTGTGGTACGTTTTATAAAAAAATAATTTATCGCATAAACAGCGCTAACTACAGAAAAGCAAACTCTTCATTTTCCATAAGTTCAAGTTTCTCGAGAAAAATTTAATTTGTATTGCTAAATTCAAAGTTGAATGTGATAGAGACGGAGAACGGAAGAAGATCGGTAAAGAGAAGATAGGAATTTGAAAGATATAACTCGCCCACTCTTCGTTTTAAGAGGTTCTGTTTGGGGCAGAAAGTAATAATAATAAAAACAAACTTACATAAAACTTTTCCTTCTGAAGCCTTTAAAGGTTTTCGCGTGAAATCATAAAAACCTTTTCCGTTCTTTCGAATATTCCCCAGACTTGTTTTTTTTTTCGCTTTCGAGAAACATTTTATAGCCTCATGATAAATGTAAAACACACCATTTATTCATTTTTAAATTAAAAATGCAGATCGTTGACTTGTTTACGGACCTCCTTGCGTTATAAATATTGTGGTCTCATTCATTTAATTCAGAATTTCACAAAAAACTCATTGTTATTTCATGCATTGTAATCACTTCGACACATTTCAGCTACTGTCCATTCTCTTCAGCCTTATTCATTAAATTGCCCCAATTTCATTTCTAACATGTTTAATAAAATTCTGAAAGTTCTCCCAAAATATTTTTGTTTTCATTAGGAGGGGATTGGCCCATCCTTGAGTGAACTACACCTTTATCCGATATGCTCAATGTTCAGAAAGAAAATTCCTCTGAAAAGCGGCCTCTTGTTCAGAAAGTGTGGCTGCAGGTGGAAACCTACGAACATTCATTGCAAAGGTACCAATTTGAGTACCATTAAATCCACAACTTTTAGGTATCATTGTTGACAACTTACTCGGTAGGCATAAGCTCCTTAGAAATTATTCCATGTCACGATATTAATTTAAGTTAGTTAGGTTTGTCAATTCAATTAATCATCTAAACAACTTTAAGAGCATAGAAACCGAAAAGGGATCCTAATATATTGTTAAATGTTGACAAAGGGCCAATCTAAGAGTCTTTTTGATTAATTCCATAACAGTTTAGAGTTTTTTGTTTATACAACCTTCCGTAACCGATGAGGAATGATTCTAGTGGCAGACAAGATGAATTTAGATGGATACCTACTTCATCTTCTATGTCTTTTGCAGGTTGTGACTGAGCGGGATTTTTGTAGGTTTTTCCCTTTTTCTTGTTAAGATGATCAGATATGGGTGATTTTGTGATGGTATTGTGATGGAAAAACCAAACTCGAATTACGTCCGGAAGCCAAGTCCCAGAGGAAGAAAGAGCCAAGCAAGCCCAAGGTTTTCAAATGCAAGGAATGGAAAATTACGTGCTCGTGGGAGTATTAATATTTGAGTGTAGGAATTTCCTTGCAATGTGACAAGTATTTAGGATTATGGCTTTCCGTAAAATTTTGTGTAAATGTGGTTTGCAGTATATTCATGGTTGACAGCCTTTGTGTAATGAGTGTGAATTACTATTATTATTATACTTATCTTATATAGGCGTGTATAGGTTGGTCTGCGTATAAGTCGGTACCCGTTTTTAAGCCCAAAAATCGCGAAAAATGAATAAGTCGGTGTCCAAAAATTTACGCATAATTTCAACTTTAGAAATGGAAACAATGAATTATTTTTTAAATAAATTCTGTTGGTATTTTTATTTACAAAATTATTCAGTATCCATCTGACTCTCCAAAGACAGTATGGAATTCATCAGTTGTCAAATCTCTACAGTAAACATCGTTAAATTCTTCATTTTCTTCGACTGTTTTTTCCTTGTCAAACTCGTCATCGTCATCTTGATAAAGGGCTTCTTCTTGTGTGCCTTCGAGAGCATTGCTTTTACTGCATTTAAGAAAAGATCGCTGAACCATAGCGAATGAAATGTCATCCCACGCATCCTTATCTACAGCGTTACTATTGACTTCAACATATTGCCCTAGTTTCAGTTTAAAACCGATCGTGTATGAAGTTCGTCTTTTTACTGGCAGGGCCGGCTCTAGCAATTTTGCCGCCCCGTGCAGAATGCAATTTTGCCCTTGCCGTGCCGCCGCCCCAACATTGCCGTTGCCGCCCCTAAAACTTTGCCGCCCTGTGCAAGTGCACTACTTGCACCTATGGTAGAGCCGGCCCTGTTTACTGATTCACTCATTTTCCTATCTAATTTTAACAAAGAATTATTGGAGAAAACAACCGCTAAATATTTGAATAAAGAAAAAAAAACAGTGTAATAAAAAGGAAATACACGAAGTTAAAAACATTCTTACCTTGACTATGAAATAAAGCTGCAAAAACAGTAAAGCAATTTACCAGTACTGTAGAATTTTCGGCCTTATTTAACGTTTTGATTTCAAAATTTTGAAAAGAATTTCGCTAACAACCGATTGGATTGCAGGTAGGTATATATTACACGTCTATGAAAAAACAGACGCCATTCCGTCAATCAGGGATGATCTACTGTCCTGCATAATCGGAGATCCATTCCCCTGCAGATTAGTTGGTTTCTCTTTTTAAGGCCTATTTTGGGGGAAAAATTTTCCGACCAATACGCGCGTATATACTGTACTTACTTTTCAAACCCGCTTATCCGTTAGGGTCGCGAGGCAGCTACCCTGTGGAGGATTTCCAGTTAACGCGATCTTCTGCCATCAGGCGCATGTCCTTAATGGTAATATCCAAGCAACTCGGAAAACTAGATTCTCCACGTAGTTCTTAGACCCCTTGGTCCCTTAACTAGCGGCTTGAAAAATAGCAACTGCCTAGGAAGAACTGTTCGCGGCATCCGTATCACGTGGCCATACCAATGCAACTAGACCTTCATCCTTGTGCTGTGCACTCTAACTATTAGGGTAACACTTCTCAGGAATCTCATTTTAGCCGACTGCCCCGGCGATCGCTCTCTCTACCCAAGACTCACGACCATAGAAAGATAGATTTGAGAACAGATTTAATTACCTACCGGCTTTATTTCCTAGCTCACGTTTCGGCACGGATCGTCACATTTCGCATCTATGCAGCTTGCTGTACCGATTCGGGCATTATTATTATTATTATTATTATTATTATTATTATTATTATTATTATTATGTTGGGTAATCATTAGTCTGATTCACAGCCAAAGGCCGGTGGTTGCTAAACAGGTCGAGTCCTAACCAAGGACCTAGGAACTGTCTAGGTATCGTCGGAGTATATATGCTGTTCCAAGTAGGGTTGTTTTTTGCAGTATTCGGTTGTCTAAGTCTGGAATCTTCAAGCTGTCCAAATATTTTGGAAATTCCTTGGGTATTGCCCTAAAGCGCCAATTACTATTGGTATTATTATTATTATTATTATTATTATTATTATTATTATTATTATTATTATTATACCCATCCTTACTGGAAAAATGATTTTTCCCAGTTTGTGTTCACGAATCATTTTCTCATCGAGATTTCTCCTATCCCTGTTTTAGCCAATGGGAACGGTTTTTGCTATATTGCCTTTCACTTTTTAGCTTATACAATTTTTAATTTTAAATTCTTCCCTTTTGTGTTAGGCCCTGAGAATGAAGGCTTCGCTTCGTCTTCAAATTACGTCGTCTGTGGTATTTCTTTTCTCACTTGTCTTTATGAATTAGAGATACTCACTTTAATTTTAATTCGGACTCTTTTAAACAATCATAATTTGAATCATTTAGTTTTGTATACAAAGCCGCTCATTTATTAAATTCTATATTACACACAACGTTCATCACCATATTTACACATAACTAGATTTTTTCATTCCAAGGGTAAACTTGTCCTCAGTGTGTGAATTATTAATGCTTTGAGAAATCAGCGGAAGAATATTTCACTGTAATTCTTTTGGTAAATCTTATTATGTCGTTGATTCTGTGGTAAGTTTTTATTTCCTTATAGCTCTGGAGTGTGTTTTAGTGGAGATGTGGGGTTTGGTGGGTGGAGGGAAAAACGGGGCAACATAGGAGGAAATGATCATTTCTCTTCTCGGTTGCGTACGAGCCTTCTCCTTTTTCCAATGTTTCTTTGTAATCGATTGAAAAGAAACTCGGGAGACTGTCTTCTGTTAGAATTGCATCTCCGTCCTCTATGATGCCTCTTTTCTCTTTTTGCTTTTGACTTAAAAAAGAAAGAAAGGAGCAATGGAAAGAAAAGATAAAAGAGTCTTAGGTGTTTCTTCTTGTCATTCTAATCTCCCGTATCTAGAAGTCTCTCTTCTCTCTCGTTTCCTCTTTTTCCTTCTCTCAGTCGTCACGTGAATGAGTCGAAGCTGTTCGTTTCCCTGTTTGGATTGATCCTGCACCGGCTCAGTCCTGACGATGACAAATGATAATGGAATGCTCTGTTCTGTCTGCCTAGACATTATGCTTGTCTCTATTGCACAACTGACTCCAAACAATTTTTCTGCGCACGTCGCCGTTGGGGGTGCAGGCGTTCGAGGGGTTGCACTCGATTTTCCCTCTTAGAAAAAAAAAGAGAACCCTTCCCCTCCATCCCGAGCCCCTTCTTCCCGTAAAAGAGAACAGTGTAAAAACTGCCGATTAAATTGCCGCTTTTTGCCAAGTGCTCTGTATATTTACTCCGGACCGTGTTCTGGTGCGTTGCCGAATGGCTGATGGGCTCTCGTTGCCTCTTGTTTGGAACCGGCGGCGTTCGTGCTAGTAAACACCAGTCGAGAAGGGGGAGTTTTATGACTCCGACATAATCTTCACCTGGAAAAATCAATTTGATTTCTCTCCCTCGACAGAAATCATTCTCGGGGATCAATGGTGGAAAAACGTGCCTTCTTAGAAAGCATGGTGTAAACCGCTTCGTGTTCATATTCAAGAAAACTTCCTGCGTTATATTTTTTATTTTATTTTATTACCAAAGTTAGTTTGTTTTATTTCATATTTGAATTTCAGAGTCCGCATTAAATTGAAATCTAATGTTTTATTTAACCGTTTTGTATTAAAGATTTTTCTCCGTGACGGCATAATGGCTTTAACCGCGAGCCGTTTGGTATAAAGGATATCATTATCCGTTGAGTGCAATTCATTGTACAGAGCTTTCATTTCCCTTTATAATTTCATTATCTTCGATTTTGATCAGTGATGTTATAACGGCGAATTCGCATGATCCCATTATCTGAATTAGACTGTAAGTCGAACATTTGCTTAACAGTGATATTAAATAAATTAATTTCCTTGCGTACACGGTTAATAAACGAATCTCGTTAACTATGTTAGGTAGCATGCTGGATTAGCAAGTAGTTGGCGTTTGCCATCGTTGAGAACGATAAGAGGTCATTGGAAATCGGTACTATAGGTCAGCCACTGTCAGTAAACCAGCTATTGAATATATTCTTTGTGGTTTGTACAATATATCGGGTACAATACAAATTTGCATAGAATCGAGCATTTGTTTGGATTGAAATGTCTTGATGACAAAGCCTATCCATGTCTTTAAAGATCAAATCTTTTAATTCTAATAGATAATAATACATATTATCTTCATCCCTGAATTTTTATATGAAAGTAATAATGGCTGTATTTTTTCGTTTGACCTTTGCGATTACAGAAAAGAAGTGGGTGACACCTGTAAGCTTTAATCATTGTGATTAATGACTCATGTTTTGTTCGCAATACTTGGACCAATAGCTCGGCTTATATACCAGTTATCCGCACAAATATTGAGAAGACATAGTCGTTAGGCGGTACATCATATTCTTATAAACATATGCTATTTTTAATTACCTATAATATTTTAGTAAAGTTTATGGCGGTAAGATAAACAGTTCAAAGCGAAAGACGAATATATACGTGTAGTTATTGAATGAATTTTTAATTAGTGGAACCAAATTCCATTTGTTCAGATTGTAACAGTCTTTGATGAAAACTGTGAATTCCAGAATCATATGAGCATGCATGTTACGAAGGACGTGAGACGCTTTCCCGGGTAATAAGTCATTTAAGAAATTAGAGACAATGAGCTTTAATGATTATATATTCTTGAAGCTCCCTTGCGTAGAATCACAAGGAGGCTGCGGTGGAATATGATAATTGGGCGGAATATGCTAAATTAGGTTGGGCGAATCATTTTAACAGCGTATCTTTAATAACAAAAATCGTTAGATTTATTTCATTGTTATGTTCTTTTTAATTTTTCCATTAAACTTTCATTTTAATAAAATGTTTATATCCCAAGAATTCGGTGTGATGGGGAATATTGAATGGCTGGAGATGTAGAATACACCTAGTTAAATAAGTATAATATAGCTATGTTAGAGCTTTTGTTTCGTGTAGGAACATTGGAATAATAGAACACGTGAACTTATTCTATGTTGTGCGTCTGACATGACTCTGATATGCTAGTGTCAATACATGCAAGGACCAAGAAGGACATCAATTTGACTGTTTGTTGCCGTAATGGTTTTCCTACTTGAAATAAAGGCTAAAATACCGCTATAATATTCTTATTCATTTATTCCTATTCTCAATCTGCAACATTTCAATACTGGGACACCCTGTATAACCATCCGTTACTTATTTAAATTGCATTACACATTGTTAAATATAAGTGGATTTTTATCGCAATTGGTTATACGAAATGTTAGATTTTTTAATCCCTAAAGAAGTCCAGTTCTCTTTGGATTAAAACTCTGCAATAATCTTAAGCATTTTCCTCCTGTGACCCCTTGTCATTGAAGCAAGCGCATGAGTCGATGAGAATAGATTAGCAAAGGAAGGATTTGGCTGGCCAGCAATTGTACACGAATTAAAAGGGCTGCCTTCTAATTAAATCTCGCTGTGGCGAGGAAATCTATGCAATTCGTGGCGAAACATGGATACTTATTTGTGAAAATGAAAGAGTTTCGTTTACCTGGTTTACCATTCCCTAAAATAACTCTCGCAAACTTTAAGTCCTTCGGCGTTGTCTCTAATGCGAAATATCAACATTATTTTCAAATAACCACATTAAAGAAAACGTTTTAAAGCTATATCTCTAAAGTTCTGTAGGTTTTATGACAATTTTATCGAAAGGCACTGGAATAATTCCCTTTTCTTTAGATTTGTTAAATACTTCAGTATGCTTATTTCAGGTTTAAGAAATTTTCAGAAATGTAAATATTCATTTTTAAGATAATTTTATTCTTATGAAAAGGTCGGTACTGAGCTCATATGAAACAATCGGTACTGACTTTTTTACTATTGGCAAAACTGTCAATTATCACAGTTCTGTCACAGATGAAATTTTTTTATAATAAAATCGAACTTGCAGTTTCCATTGTTGCAGTAACCGTTGTAAGCCGGACTTTCGAATAAAATCAAAAGCAAGCTGTATCTGACGCGAACTCTGGTGATCTGTTGTAACCAACTTGAGCTAGGAAAAAAAGCCAAGCTGTCTGTTTTCAAATCCATCTTTGTCCCGATTTTCATCTACGATCGGAGTTCTTCGGTTATGTCCGAAAGAGTGCCGAAATGAGATCCTGGGAGGTTTGGCGGGTGTTCCCTGCTAGATAGTGTTCAACATCCCTATGAGGCAGTCTTTAGGTATTGAATCGCTACTTCTCCGCATTGAGAGGGCTCAGTTGTTCGGTATGGTCACATGTACGGATGCCCGTAAACTGTCTTCCTAGACAGTTGCTATTTTCCAAGTCGGTGATCAAATAAGAGACCAAGGGGTCGGCCTAGAACTAGGCGGCTAGACTACATACAGCATCTGGGTTCGAGTCGCTTGGGTATTACCTTTGTGGACATTCACCTGATGGGGGAAAATCTCGAGCGCTGCCGCCTCGACCTTAACGGATAAGCAGGTTTATAAACTAAATAAGAAAAATTTTCAGTCTCGCTTTCATAAAGAAAGCGACTTATTTACTATTGCCAGTCCTATCAATTAAAACAGTTCTATCACAGATGAAATTTTATAATTAAAATCGAATTTACATATTCACCTGTTGGGGCACCGTCGTATGACGGGCTTTATTACTAGTCCAATATAATCTTTCATTTGGATATACGGACATCTTTCAAACTTTATCTACGAAGAATTTCTTTCCACTCACACCAAAGCTTCTTCTGTATGAAATAATTAAAAACCCAGCAAAAGAGAAATGCAAATTTATAATAATTAGTTCAACATAGAAGATATGAAACTGATTCATTTGTAGATTGACAGTTTATGTGAGAGTGTATTTATGAATTTTTTTAAAAAAAGTTTTATAATAAAGCTTGAAAAATTTAATTTTTGGAATTATTAAAAATATTTACAAAAATTAATTCAAAAATAGAAATTTATAAATTTACAGTTTAAGTATCCTATTAAATATATAATTTTTGATAAAAATTAATTAATTATTTTTACGTACTGAATAGGATAACAATAAAGCTTAAAATTATTAGATGAATATACATTAAACCAGTGTACCTGTGCGAAGCTTTCGTACTGAAATCTTTCAAATTATTGAGAATCATTCTCTTCAATGTTTTGCGGGGAAGCTGCCTTTCTAGTAACGGGAAACTTTTTCGTTATTTTTAATTAACTGCAATTTTTAATGAAACAATGTGTCTTAACGAAATGTGAGTGTATTATGCCAGAACCCTGTTCAAAAACCTTTCGTTTGATACCTTAATCATAGTTGTGCGTTTTGTATGTAAAGTTCAAAGCCTGTTCAAAAAATGGGTTTTGACACAGGGTGATTCTAAAGTAACTGTGCAGTAGTAAATGGAAACGTGTACAGAGGGCGATAGTAGCAAAATGGTACTGACAACGACACAGCGTGTGTTCCTAGAGGAGAATGTGTTCGAATGTGGCACATACACAGAGGAGGTTCGGCAGCTGGTTTCAAGAGACGTTCCCTCGTGTACCTGTGCCTTATCGGAATGCAGGAATCTAATCGACAAGTTCCGTGCAAGTGGAACTGTGCTGGATGCACCACGATTGGGCCACCCCGCCACACCGAAGAAGAAAGTGCTTGAGATCCAGGATAGAATGTTGCAAAGTTCCAGTAAATCTCTGCGCCGACTCTCACAACAAACAAACGTGTCCAGCCATTGCACAGTAACTTTTGAAGCACCCTGTATATGCGATAAAAGTAACTTCACAGGTCATTTAAACGGCCGATTTCACTTTGGATGTCTGCTTGATGCTCCGAATTCATAGGATGTGTTCAATGTTGATTTCACATGATGACTTTTTTTGAAGAATTCTATGACGAATTGGGCTAGTCTGTTATTAGGAAAATGAAAAGGCTAGCGATCAAAAGGCCGTAATAACAGCCTAGCCCAGATGCGCAGAAGACACAAAAAACAACCGCGCTATTGCCCCACCTTTCTTATTCCATCGTGGTTTGCAACAAGGCTAACAATTGGAATCAGAAATTAATTGAACATGTCATACTTTTATTGAAAAGAGTATAACTGATTAATTAAAAATAACTAACCCATCTTCAGCTTTGAAACCGCATTTGTAATTCTTATTGTAAGCATCATCTTATTTCACATTGTTATATTATTTAAAAGAATATAAGCTTCTCCGTATAAATTTATTAACAAGTGCCAAATTCTTAAAAGTCGTCATAGAACTCTTCAAAAATAGTCATGTGAAATCAACATTGAACACACCCTATGAATGCGGGCCATCAAGCAAATACTCAAAGTGAAATCGACCGTTTAAATAGCCTGTAAAGTGAATTTAATTTATATATATTCATCTACTGTTTTTTTGTTACCCTATTCAGGAAGTAAAACATAATTACCGGTAATTAATTTACATCGTAAGTAATATATTAAAAAAATATTTCTTTAAAATTCAATTTTATTAAAGTTGTATTCTCTCCTTTTGATTCTTTTTTATTTTTTTGTTTCTTATTCATTGTAAAAATAATGTAATAAATAGTTAATATTCTCATTTGAATTATGGCCTACATTTCTGAAATATTGTCATCAACTTTATTATGAGTTAAAATATTCAATATCGAGGATTAGGTCGCCTGATAATGGATGGATGATGAAAAGGTCTGGGTGCCTCGATGACAAGCCGTTTCCATGGCGTTTGCCTTCTTAGTGACTTTCTTTATGACCATGGCTCACAAAACCTTATAAGCTCTCTTTCTTTTTACCCTAATTTTTAAATATTAAAGATTCAACCGTCAACAGTCGATAACACAATTAGGTTATAATTCACGAGCTGACCAAGCTAATTAATTTTATTTGAAAAAACAGTGCTTCGAATTAGCGTCAAAAAACATTTTGCCGTGCAAAATTTACGGGTTAAGTGCGGCCGGTTGGCGATGTAAATCACCTGCACAAACAATTTGGGCAGCCTGTTTAAAAAAAAAAGGGCGATAAGTGACTAAATTCCAGGGTAAATTGAAGGGGGTATGGGGATGAAGTAAACAAGAAAAAATATTTTTAACGTATCTTCTTAATATAATCTCTTTATAATTTACTGGAGTCTTGCTTTACTGGATTGCATCAGCCTATACGTTATAAAATATTTCTTTAGTTTATTTTAGTAAAACGAGTGAGGTTCCTCAATGAGCTTCAGTTCTACCCTCCTTTTTAATTTTTTCATGGCTGAAATAGATTCTCTTGCTAAGCCTGAAGGTTTGTATTATAAGTTATTGGGTTGGAAAGAAAATTCCACACAATATTTATTAATGACGAAATACACGAAACAATGTGACGAAAGGCACATATCAATCTGCAATGTATTCACCGTTACTGTGGAAACTTGCTGCCGACGACGGAGTAGATCATGAAAACCTGTGTGGTAAAACGCAGATGTTTGCGTCGAAGAAGTCACCTACTGCAACATCAGCTGCGGAATTTTTGCCACTCAAGAAGTTCTGCCGTGCCCGGAATAAGCGGTAGTCTGTAGGCGCTAGGCCAGGCGAGTATGATGGGTGAGGGAGAACCTCCCACTCCAATTCCAGAAGTTTTTGACGGGTCACATTTTCAACGTGTAATCGCGCGTTGTCGTGAATAAAGATGACATCAGTCATTTCAGGACGTTTTTCTGCAATTGCGTCTGCCAGACATTGCAGTTGTTCACCGTATAACCGGGCGTTGATAGTCTGATTGCGTGGCAACATTTCCCAGTGAATCACGCCCCTCACATCCCACCAGACACAAACCATGAGCTCCTTTTGATGAGGGGCGGCCTTTCCCTGCGGTGGTGCAGCTGCTCCCTTGTCTATCCAGCTCCTCTTGCGTGAAACCTTTTTCTAGCCACTACAGGGGAAAATATCTTCGCATTGAATGATGGGCCATTTTTTGAGGGCAGGAGGAAGGCAATCCTATACTGCTACTCATCGAAGTGCGCCGTTTTTGCCCGACTTGTTATTGTATAACGATGGTAACGAGTTGTTGCTTGCGTGTTTGGATGTATTGTATAACAATGGGATAAGTTCAGAGCCATGGCAGCCATAGGTCTCGATGCCCTCAAAAGATGGCGGACATTTAATGTTTATGTTTTGATATTTCTCCCTATACCGTAACCACTTTGTTCAGCCAATCAAAACGACGCTTCTTGGACAGGAGAGTCGTGCAGGAAACAGTCATTTGCTGGCTTTCAAAGTGTGGATATTGTCTCCAGCTCTGCAAGGAAACAACGGTTCGCTTGCATGTGCTTACATATACCTCCATTGCCACGGATTCGTATTTCAACGCAATACACAACTGATCTTAAGATAGTTCAGTTTATTCTGATTCCCACATCGACAATATTCAAAAATGTATTAATTTTATTTTAGACTGGCTGAAACGTCACCAACCTAAAGTCATCCCCAGAAAGTCTGCTATTATTATCTTTAGCCAGTCTATATGTCTTATTTATCAATTTTACTCCCTTAAATCGTTTTCTTTTGATAAATCTCAAAGATCGAAATGTTCATTTTTAATCCAAATGTACAGTCGGGTACAAAAAAGGTTTTTATTTGCTCTGTAGGAACTGAGCTTACCGGATGTGATCGGTTGCAAAATCAGGTACTTTTACTGAGAGTCAAGGCAGATTAGACTGAACCTGTCCCTTCTGAATGAAAATAGGGTAGCAGGTATACGCTTAGGATGTGCTAGTCACGTGCTCAACTATGAATTAAGTCTAAACCTTTTTGCACCCGACTGTACCTTTCAATTATCACGTCGATAATCTGTAAAGAAGGGCTTTTGGGCGTTTAACTCGTTTTATACATATTCCCTTCTGATACGCTACTTGCTTTGCTTAGAATTTATATTATGTTGATTATAACATAATTCAGAAATTTCGTTTTCAGGAAAAGTTCTCCGTTCTTTTACAAAAAGCCTTAAAGAAGTTTTTACGATGTTTATACACTTCATAAGACAAAACCAATTTTTAATTTTTCCTTATTCCATTTATTTGTTCAGGTAGATTTTACTGGATATTGACGGCCTACTTACTGTTGTTATCGTTTCGCTGTCTGCGTGTATCTCCAACTGCACGCTGTCTGCGATTTCAAATATCTCTATTAAATAGTGGAATAATGAAAATACTGGTTTTACTAAATTGGCCCGTCTCTCTGAACCAATCTTATTTTCAATACCATTTTCCATAAACGATTGAAATTTTGTACATAGTTTGCTATGGGTAGGTCCTGCTTTGCGATTTAGTTTCGTTTGGATTGGTCAAATCGGAACGAAATTATGGGATCGGATATAAAGGGGTACATCCGGTATACATAATATATAGATATGTAAAGGAGTGAAATTTGGTATGCAGATTCCTCTAAGCAAGATTACATTATCATGAAGTTTAGGCAGGTTTGTCACAGTGGATTCGGAGTTATGGGGTCGGTTCGAACATATGATGATTTTTAGATATTTTTAACATTTTGTAAATTCAACCATGGCAAATGATATGTGATTCGTTCGGAAATGATAAGAAACGAAAGAATAGAGTTCATTTTTAGGGTTTTAGCATCATACGTAATTTGATGAAAACCCTATTAACGACGACAGATGTCTGTATGTGTGTATGCCACACGCCATAACTTTTGACAGGGGCTTGAAATTTTGTACACACGTAGGCCCTATACAGAGGACGGTGTGAAAAATATAGCGAATCCTCTAGGGTGGCCCAAACATGTTTTTAGTGGTTTCCCCAACTGATTTCCTTTCATGTCTATGGAGTTTTGATTGCGTGGAGCAACTTGTGACGTCAGAATTTGACTGTTTGACGTCAGAATTTAAAGAACTCTATTTGAAATAACATTTTGATGCTAAAACCCTTAACGTTGGATAACGACGCCTTAACTATGTTTTATTTCTTGAACACTACGTTACAAAACATCAAATTGTGGTTAAAAAAATGGATAAAAAGGATAAAAATCCAGGGATATTTTTTACTTCATTTATCGCCTACGTTAGCTCCACTTTTAATCCCCATAATTAATCCTTTTTATCTCCACTTTTTTATCCTCCAATTTTATCCTCCACTTTTTTTTGCTCCAGTCCTTGAACTCAGGACTTCCGCTTCTTTCCTATAATTTCCTTGGAGGGTGGTTAATTTCTTGTTTTTATTTAAGCTTTCTACTGAATTCGAGAAACATAACTATTACTGTAGGACACTATTTTTAACAGTTCGTATTTTTGACCTTTTTACTTTCTTGTACGAAGTAAAGGAAGTATGGTAATAGCGAAAAATTTCGGTTTTCAGATTTCAACGGAAATTTCCAATTTGACCATCCCTGAATCCATTTTGACTAGTTTTGGCATAACTCAGAAACGACTAGCCGTAGAATGTTGAAATCTTGTATTTAGGACTGTTGTAACATCTAGTTGTGCACCTCCCCTTTTGATTGCAATCGACTGGGCCAAAAATGTGTATTTGTTGTGTCCACAACAGTTTTTCTTGCACGTCTATGGAATTTTGTTTGCGTGGAGCAGTTTGTGACGTCAGAGTTTGATTGCTTCTTCTAAGAGGGGAAACAATGAAGATAAGTAATTGCTGCACAAAAACGACTGTCAAAATTTGTTTCAACAATTGGGAGTTTTTAGACAACAAAGAAACAATGTAATTTAATAGACGTCACGGTCTATAGATATTCATGGTCATCGAGCTCCATTGTTAAAATGAAGCTAAAGTTTCTAGCTCCCGGTAGGGTGGGAACTCTATTGAAAAGTGGCGCTGCATGTACAATCTGCCCAACTGCACCTGCAGCGCCATCCTATCGGCAGACAGAAACTTTACTTTCGTATTCAGTTTCAATGAAAATCTCTATCGCAGGTTGCGGCAACACCTCCTAAAGAGAAAGCCTCTGCACAGAAACGTCATACATTGTTATATCATCATAGTAGTGCATTGTTATTCGTATTTCTACCAATAATAAGCCCTGAATTTGCACTACTATGATGATGTAACAATGTATGACGGTTTCCGTGCAGAGGCTTTCTCTTTAGGAGGTGTTGGTTGCGGTCGGGAATAGTGCGTTCTATGCGGCACCTGGCGCGATCTGTTTTCCTTAGCTTCTCGAAACAATGGAAAATGGCCGAAACTCGATGACCATGAATATCTATAGACCGTGATAGACGTACAAGAAGTCACGTGATGCCCACAACAGATTTTTTATAATAATAATCGTAGTTTTAATTATCTCAGTCCACAGTTATCTAATACTGTCGGCTGTTTTTAAGGGGAAGACTTCGGATTAGTTTTTCGAGCTGTTACGTTATTAAAGTAAATTTAAAATATTTAAAATAAAAAAAAAATAGAAAGAATTTTTGCACCTGAACGAAGCGCTCATTACATAACCGAATCGGATTTAAAACGTGAAATGGAAAATATTTTTTTCCCTCACTTCCCCGTTAAGAATGATGGTCGCTTTCATTTTCTTTCTCTCTCTTAATAGAAATTCCAGTAATAAAGTGAAACCAGGAAACGATTCTCATAATGAGTGAAGTACATTGGAAAATAAAATCCATCTGGATCCTGCGGTTTTAAGAGCTTTCTTTTTTTTTTTCGTTTTCTCTATAATCACTGAAAGTCACTGCGGTTTAAAACAAATATCATGGACGGACTTCTTTTTCGTTTCTTTATAATCTTTAGATAAAAAGTGCGCAATAGGATTTTAAAAAAGATGTGGGGGTGGAGACAGAAAAAGAACTTTTCCTTTCTTTCTTCTGTTGCCATTTCTCCTTTCTTTTTTCCATCGTGAGATGAATATTCATTTAGAGCGAGTAAATTAATGGGAATCCCATGTAGGTTCATGATAAGAGGGAAAGGCTGGGAAATAAAGGGTTTGCGGAATATCTTAGCTCAGAAGGGTCTTAGCGTCCTTCTCTTTCCCTTCTTTATCTTATTTCCGTATAATAAACATCAGGAAAAGCGTTACTCTTAATTTTATGAGTGATAAAAAAGAGAACGAAATATTCTCACTTTTTTTGTAGAAAGGAGTAAAGAAACGAGCTGGAGAGAGAGAGAGAGAGAGAGAGAGAGAGAGAGAGAGAGAGAGAGAG
>JAHWFO010004243.1:2776898-2868796 GCA_023313115.1 Rhysida immarginata | reverse complement strand
AGAGAGAGAGAGAGAGAGAGAGAGAGAGAGAGAGAGAGAGAGAGAGAAAGCTACGTGTGTGTGTGTGAGGAAGGGAGAGAAAATTCTAATAAAGACTGCGTTAATGCAGCCAGGACTGAGATAGAACGATATGAAAAGCCCCGAGGTTGGGTGGATTTTTTTTAAACTATATATTTTTTGATTTTTTTCCTTCATTATTTTTCCCCTTACCCCCAGTCCGCTTGCCGGCGCGGAGTCTTCTGCTTTGCTGGCCATAATGGCTTCTTCATTTCTTCCTCTCATAAAGTGTCTTATCATGGAGCACAAAACTTCGCCCGTTCTTAGGCTAAAACCCAATTGAGGGGTGCCGTGCCACTCATAAATAATGCTCGGGCGAGGGTAGTGCGTTCGGGGAGGCATTTCTCAATCTGAGGGTTTAATAAACGCTCTGCTCGCCCGTTAATCTGCTGCTCGGTCCGATCGCTGGGACGGGGAAGCGCTACTCTCTCGCGGGAACCATTCGGGGTATTTCCTAATCTGCGATTCGAATAATTAGCTGCCACAGCAAATTATTTGCCGCTTGAAGAATGATGTCCTGCGCATTTTCCTCAGTGGCCTCTTTCCGTTCGCTCCACTCTGCTTGAACTACCCTTTTCCTCATCTCCCAACCTCCCAATTCTCTTTTAACTCACGGCCTTTTTTCACGCAGTTTGGGTCGGTTTCGCTGGGTTTTTTTTTACGATGAGCAAGAGGTTGGTTGGTAATATGTTTATTAGAGATCTGTAGTGGCCACGACCGCGTTGAAATAGGGTTAAACTCTCTTAAACGGTAGAAAATGTGAATAAATATCTTACTTAAATAGCAGATGTGTTTATGCGAAGTGGTAATGTTCGTGCGGATGTAGTTCAACATGCTTTCTCCTCCTTTAGCGGCCGGCCAGGTGGCCGAGAGGGCTAGGGCGTAGGCTTTCTAGTTCTCGAGTCCGCCTGGTCGTGGGTTCGAATCCCGCCGTGGGCATGGATGTTTGTGTTTGTCTCGGGCTGCGTACAGATACAACTTGTGTAAAAGGCGCAAAATGACCTTAGTAGTCGACGCCAAAATTCTAATAAACCAACCAACCAACCTCCTTTAGCGGATTCTCAAGTTGCTGTTTGAAGAGACCCAATAGACTTCTTAATAGAGAACGGTGGAACCAAGTATGTTTTAGCAAATACGATTGAAGTTTCCAAAGTTTCTTTCCCCTACAGCTATTTGTTAAGTAACGAAAGGTGGTTTATGCTACTACTGGGGATTTTGTCTGTTTGTCTCTCTTTCCGTTTTCTCGAAGAGATTTTCAAAATACCTTTTCAACAATCGATAAATATGGGACAGAGCACAGGCAAGTTCAAAGATGGCCAAAATCGGTACTATAACACTTGCTTTAATGGCACCATTTTGATACCTCCTCTGAAATTTTCAATATTAAGATATGGCAAGTAATACAGCAAGCAACTCGCAAGACGAACCATAAATATAACGTTAGCAAATACTGATTTCGCCAATCGATAAATATAATTCAAATAAATCCGAGACTGGGCTCTGGGGCGGCCAGGATAAATGATGGCAGTCCTTTAAACCATTTTGTGTTCGTTAAACCATTGCCGTCCATGAAACCATAGCATGCAGGATATACTTGGTCGGCAGCAATTTTCAGGTGGAAAGCACACAACCTTCCATGAATATTAAGGCCCAATTCCATATCTACAGTAGAATTCCCTACAATGACACCACTCCCAGAACCTTGAGTTATCTTGATAAGGTTTGGATCCATAGCTTCATGAGCCAAACCTTTCGTCTACCATCAATGAGTATTGTGATTCTTTAGACTACATAACATTCTTCCAATGTTCGCCGTTGCAAACACTTCTCTAGACGTTGCAAAGGTAGAGAAGCCCGTTCTTCGCAAAATCCGGTTTTCGTATAAGCACGTGACAGCCGATTTCGATCCGCTTCAATTCCTAGTACAAGGCTCTGTCAGGTATGGAGCGGGAGCAGTCTTGTTTAAAGATCAGTTGTCAATTATTGCCATGGTATTCCTAGGCAGTTGTTACTTTCCAAGCCGGTGGGTAAGAGACCAAGGCGTCGGCCTAGAACCAGGTGGCTAGACTACATCACTGGAGATCCTCCATAGGGCTGCTGCCCCCGCGACCCTAACGGATAAGCGAGTTTGAAAAATAAGTAAGTAAGTAAGTAAATATTGCAAAATGGATGTCTTGTAACAAGCCATTTTAAATGATGGCGGTCTCACTTGTGATTGATTGTCTTTGAGCCACAGTTACCTCTTTTAAACAAAGACTGACAACAGGCGATAGTGTACGCTTGAATTACATGAATTCAAACTATTTTGAATGAAAACGGGATTAAAACAGTTACATCCTCTAATTCATTGGCCAGTTTCTGTATGTTAATTTTCTTTAACTACAGAACTGGCTATAACGATTAAGATTTAAAGTAAAAGATATTTGTGCGTCTTATTTGAAAGTCCTAAAAGTTTCTTTCCGTAATAATGCATTCAAGCTTTTATTTTTAATATAAAGTCCTTCCGCTAAAATATGAAGAGAACGCATTTGTTTTTCACAGTGCTTACAATGTCCTTAGATCGCTATTTTGTTATCATTTGCAGTGTGATCGACTTCGCTGTCGAGCGTATGGCGAAGAATTTCGGAAGAGGGCATTAGAGAGGGACGTGTCTTTTGAGTCCCGAGTCGAATGCCCGTTTTTGTAAGTGTGTGTGTGTGTGTGTGTGTGTGTGTGTGTGTGTGTGTGTGTGCGTGTGTGTCTCGAAATGGAATTTTGTTTGGTTGGAACGATTACGAAAACCTTGAGAATAATTTTACGAGCACATTCCGAGGGGAACGTAGACAAACAGGAAAGAATTCGTTTCTTGAGTCAACGGAAACGGAAATAGAGAAAACTTAACTGAGAGCTAAAGGAAGAAAACGTAAAGAGAGAGGGAGAGAGTAAGTGGAGCAATTGTGGAAATAAAGGAGACCAAATCGTCTTTAATCTGTAAGAGGACGCTTGTACAGGTTAACTTTAATACCATAGATTTTTTATATTTTTTTTCAGTATCATACCCATTCGTATAAGATTAACTGTAGCAAAACCTGAAAACTCCATTTAATAATTGCAAAAAAAAAAACAAAACAGATTATGGAAGGGACTTATTTATTTATTCATAACATTATATTTGGCCATTCTTTAGAAATTTCATTGAACATGAATTTGAGAAACTGTTGAACTGTGAAATTAAACCTCACAATGAAATGGAGAGTTTCTCTAACGGTCCATCTTGATAAAGTTGATAGAGGCCTTGCAGTACATAGAGGGAAAGAAATCACAGAATTCCGAATGGTTTCATCTTTTATAAGTGAAATCAAGGATATAAGTGAAGAGACGGCATGGTTAAATTACAGGAATTAAAATAAAACAGAGAACAAAAGAGTGAATGAGAAAATATATACGTCGTATATATATCTACCTTCTTCTTCAGTGAGTGAGAATAGAACAAAAACACGGAAATATATACATAAATTTTTTAGAATAAGATTACAACAGAATTACACAGGAACCAATCAGGCACTGACATCGAGTCAGCCACTGACATAGGGCTAAGTCGCTATTAAGTAGCTGATTGGACGTTTTTTATTAACAATCTCAATGAACTTCAAAAAAACTTACCATCTTAGGGCCTTCAGAAATATATATCATCTCAAACATATCGGTACTGTAGTTACGCCATAAACGAAGGACAGCGTACTATGTTCTCATTGGAGTTACTGATATTTGTAACCGTGTGCGTGTGAATCGTTTTGTACAGATACCGTGTTAAACAAGATAAAGCTGTACTATGAAATTAAATAGAATGACACCTTACAATTTTTCTTATGGAGTTAAAAAAATTTCAACTTAGGAACGTATGGTGGAAATTTATTTACGGGACTTAGGGTACATTTGAACGATACTTCTTTATTATTTTTTTTGCGATTTCCCAAATTATTAAATAGCGGAGTACGTATTGGTTTCACAATGTTCGTCTGTTCGTCTCTTTCATATTTTCTACATTTTTTGACGTAGAAAGTTGAAACTTGGAACGTAGCTTACCATAGGTATGTTCTGCTTCGCTGTTTTGTTTTAATTTCATTGGCCCACTGGGGTCGGAGTTACGGGGGTGGGAATTAGAGGGGACCAAGTGATCTACGTGGTAAAGGAGTGAACTTCGAAATGCAGATTCCTCTAGGCAAGATCTACATCACTATGAAGTTTTGGGCTAAATTGTCCCGCTGGGGTCTGAGTCGTGGGGGGTGTCAGTCACCTGCCTTTAGAACTAAGGCAACATATGGCATGTAATATATCATTCGTTCGGAAAGGATGAGAATGGAAAGAAGATCATTCTTTTATTTTTCCTAAATATACGTTCGAGAAAATCAAATTTTTGGTGAAAAAAAAAATTGAGGGTGGGAGGGTGAAAAGTGCAGATAAAATAGATGTATTCAGTGGTTCCACTACTTTCTTACACCATCCTCGAGAGGATTAATTTCTTATTTCACTGTGCCTTATAGGTGGAGCAAGCCGAAAGGAGTTTTGGGTAGGTTGAAATTATGCATTTAAAATATGTTTATTAAGCATATTAAGATGGAAAAAATGCCATTCATCTATTGTGATGACCAGCATTGTCTTTTCGTCCATGTATGCACCCTGTCTTCAACTTTCTGATAAGCCTCGACACAAATAATGACCAATTCCCAGGGGGTCTGCATTCTTCCATAGAAATATATTTTCCAAAAATTGCCATTGTTCGAACCAGGGAGGGAGTACAATAATCTAGCTCGTCGCCTGTCATTAGGCTTCCTCTTTAAGGCACTTGGAGACAGCCTTGCAGTACCTGTGTCCGCAGTGACCAGATTGGTTGAGGCAGCGAGCGGGATGCTCGAGGTCCGTGGTTCGATCTCAAGTCGATTATTTTTCCTTTGTTTTTTCTCAGTCTTAATTAATTACTTATGTCGGAGCATTATCTCCAGTATTTATGTATGTTTAGTAGTTAAAATGCAAAAATATACACTAACTGTTATACTTTATCAGCTCTTCGCTGTGTCGTCATCCATTTTATTTTGAGAAGTTGTAGGCCAATCTGGTTTTTCTATGCCATCAAATTTTAAAAAGAAAGAGTTTTGAAAAGTGCTACAAAAATGCTAAAAGAGCAAATAGAAAACGATTTCAAAATTCTCTTACCCTTACGTTTCAACGTGAATGCGTGTGAGGGGTGTGTGTGTTACCACATCAAAGAAATATTTTCAAATGTTCATCAAGTTGGTGCTCTTCATTTAAGAGCATTTCAACTGGATGGCTGAAACATGATACCAGATTCAATGGCGTCATCTAGTGGTCAAAAATGTAACTATTCTGGTATTAAATTTCTTCTTTATGAACCAAAACTTGTGCAAACCGCTTCAGAATACTCTGCATACTTACAAGGGAATCCCTCGAACATGTATGTCACAGATTTTCACCAAATAGAAATATGTTACTCAATTGAAGCTACAATAAATGCTTGCAAAATAAGAGAGTGCGAAATTTTGTTTCTTTCAAAATAAACCACGAAAACGAAAAAATTTGAGCACACATATTCATACAAGGACTCCATTGTTAAAGCGGTGTATGTGTATTAATGCGCTTAACGGAACTTCTTTCTTTCACTACTCAGCAATAACCAGAATCCACTTCACATGAAAGCAATGGAAATAGCAGAAGACGAAAATTGAATGGATTCTCAAGTTTCTAAACAAGCTATTCTTAGTTTTTAAAAATAGATTATTACAATTAGCTAATTGCCTTCCAGTAAATGTAAATGTGTATAGTAATTAATAACCACTTCCTTAATTTATTATTTCATTTTATTAAGTATTTCGGTAATCAAACAAGGGGCTGGCTTCATGTGCAACGTCGAGTAATACGTTGCGTTGTTGAGGGGGTATGTATCGCGGTGCTTTATAATTTTAATTAACAATAGTATTCATGGATGCTTACCTCATCATATAAATTTTTTCGAGTCTAATAATTGTACAGCAAAATTAAGGTTTTATGCTTAATAATAGTGCTCTAACTGCAGTTCTTTGGCAACCGCCGCCAACGATTTTGCTTACTTTATAACCGCCATGATTGTTGAACTCTGCGCACTTCCGGAGCGCTTCACTGCCGCGCAACGCTATCGCTTCCACGGTGTGCTTGCGCGCAAAAAAAAAAGGCTATGTGGGGTTCCCTTGTTAGACATTTATTGAATTACGTAACTTTTACATTACACCGTATTTCTGTATGTAAACAAGTACTAGCTAAATAGTAAAGAAAATGAACTCAAGAAAGCCGTTCCGCCAGACAACAACTGCACGCACCAACCCGGCATTTCATCAGTTTACTGTCATTCTGGAGCTTTAAAAAGAGATGAGTTTTGCTCCCATTTCAACCTGCCCCTAACTCTCCTATTTCCTTTCTTTTCATAGAACGCATATTGAAAACTGCTTATAATTTTCTCTATATAGCTACAATATTCTAAGGAAGCCAGACTTCAAGTGAATGTAAATATTGCAGTGCTCATCTAATCGATTAAAGCATTTAATGAAAACCGCAGTTATTTAGGTTTAAAGTAAACCAGTACCGACATCGAAATGTAGCGTTTATAAGGCTCAAATCGGTGCGATGAAATAGAACAAGATCCTTAAAATGGCAGAGAAATGTCTTCAGTTGATAATGAAGAGCAAGTTATGAATGGTGCAGGATAAATGAATAGCCAAGCCGTTGCTTCACACCATTTTCAAGGTACAAAAGGAGAGCACAAAGGATGTTAAAGGCAGAAGTAAGATAAGGAAGCAGTCCGTGGAAGATCCGAGCACAGGCTTATTATTGGAATCTGTCCAAAACATCACGGCACCCTTAAAAGGAGGTGAAGAGGGTTAAGCAAAGAGGTTGAGAGGTTGTTGATACTTCTGACGTAGTAAACGTGTCTGTATTAAAAGTCCCATAATACTGCGAACCCATTCTGAAAAAGTTTATGGTTGAGAACAAATGACAGGACGAGAAGTTGTGGAGGGTTTTAGTTTTTATGACGGAAAAAGATTTTTTGATGTAAAAGTTGCTCGATGAGGATGTATAGAAAACATATATAAAATTATCTTTAGACCTGAAAGGGTACAGATATGGTTATTTTATTAATAAAACAAGAGTCCGCTATCCTAACTGTTGTTATTACATAATAGGGAGAATGCTTTTATAGCCTCTACGATGGTGGTAATAAATATTTAAACGTTTTCGCCCGTGAGGTTTCTATTCGAGATAATCCACGATTCTTTTTGGTGAGACCGGTCCAATTGGGTTCGTTGGGAGTGGACCGCAGCATTTTGATGATAGGGAGGGGTGATGATCGTGGTGGGTGTTCTTTTTTATCCGAGGAGGGGTCCTTTGGAATGCCGGCGAGAACTAAAGGAATCATTTCCCAGGGAATTCGGTGACGCAAAAGGATCGTTGAAATATAAATGAAAATTCCTTCATTCGTTTCATCCAGCAGTGCAAAGACCCATGCACGACCAGAATGACTATTGGCTAAAAATTCCACATTTATATATATTACGGTAATTGATTCTCTTCGCCTCCCCATTCTTTCTGAGTGAAACTTCTATTTCGATCTCCAGAGAATTGATTTTTGCTGAATCTGCTAACGAATACAGAAACAAATCGATCGGATGGAATCCCATTGATGATATTGGGTCGACTAAAAAGAAAAGCCGCTTATAGGAACACGTACCGTTTCGGATGAAGAAAGAAAGTCAATTATAAAAACAAAACGTATTTATAGGAAGAATTGACAGTTTTATAATCTGTCCAGCGGAAGTTGGAGTGGGTGTATCCAGTTAAACTTCCTATTTCAATTGTTAGACATTGTTAATTCTACTTTGGCCACAATGTCTAACAATTGAAATAGCAAGTTTAACTGGATACGCCCACTCCAACTTTCGTTGGATAGATTATAGTAATGATTTTCTTGGTGAATTTTGTTTGACCAAATGAATTTTACATGAGACTATTCTGTAAACTTATCATTTTTTCAAAGAATACACTGAATATCATTTAAACCAGATATTTTGATGGCGAACGCATTCTTTATTTTCAATATTTCTAATATTTAGTATTCTACCCTTTGCTATAGAGATAGCCTGCAGAAATCGTGGTATACTCTCCACATTTTATGGCAGTAGGGTGCCGGTACGTTCGCCCACTACTCCTTGAAAGCCTCTCTCTCTTACTCGCGCTCGACATTATAATTTATTTTAAAGACGTTCTATTAATTTTAGTTCGGGCATTTGAGCTGGTCAAGCCAGCATTTGTATATCAATTCTTCAAACCAGGCGGGCTTTGTGGCAAGTATCCTTATCCTACATATAGACAAATACCCCTTCATCGATCTAATGTATGTAAGAAGCTTGTAATTGTCCAAGATAGCATTTGGGTAGGTCATGGTTTCGTCAATCACAACCAGTGGATCAAGAAGAAACAACGGGAAACAAAGCCAGACCATCACTGCCGAATGGTTACTATCACCACTCAGGAAGATGTCGTTTTCCTGCGTTCGACTATCTGATTAGAAGAAATTAGTAGCGTGATTCGTCGCTCCACATCATCTTATTCCAGAGTTGCACTAGTTAGCAAAGTCTTTCCATGTACGAATATAATAAGGAATAGAACGAACTCTGAAGAAAGTGTAGACCTCTAATGGTTTTTGCCCGATTCTAAATCGTGTAAAAAGGAAAACTATAAGTTGATCACATTTTCCTGATATTATTTTGAAGAGAAAGTTTCCTATTTCTGAGAAATTCATAAGATTATATCAGCAAATCAAAATAAATCCATAATGAAAATTAAGAATTCGTGTTAGAAATATATATTCGGTATTTATTTTTTCGTTTGACTTTGTGGATTAGAAGTGTTGACATTTTTTATATTTTCAAGCATCAGGCAAGACGACGTTACGCGTTGGCAGGTGAACTTTGGCCTTATCATCTTGGCGAGAAAGCAATTTTTGCATTTTGTGTTTTGCATTTGAAATTTTCTTTTTCCAGATGACATAAAAGTTCGATTAAAATTTGAATTTGAAACTGGTCTCTGTATTTTTTCATCCACTGTAGAGCTTGTTCTGTCTATTGGCGAACAGCCCGAGGAAAACTTCATTATCTTCTAATGGTGAAAAAGTTATTAGATGTGTTTAAAAATCGGTTCATACCTATATTTTCAGTAGAATTATCGATGTTGTGCATGTGTTAAATTTAGAATACAGCATTAGAGATCCTTATTTACCTAACCAAGAGTGATGCATTTAAATTACATTTTGAGAAGGATAGGAAACTTAATATATAATTTTAGAGCAAGCAAGCATTTTAAAGTAAAATTTACTTATAAAATGATAAAGTGAGAAGATTGTTCATTACGTAAACCCTTCAACGGTACACTGTAAGATAAAATGGAAGAGTTCACTTTATCGCACTCAATAGGTAGGGATAGGTATGGAAATTTTTTTTAAAATGCTCCAATTTTCTTAAATCCTGGTACTACAACAATAGGCTGCAACGAGCGGTTGCAAGCAGGCTAGAGTTCAAAAAAGGAGCATTTCAAAAAGGAGCAAAAAAAGATCGCGCATGAGGGTATAAAGTATACTATCTCTATGACGTCCTACCTATTGAGCGCGATAAAGTGAACTCTTCCATTTCACCTTACAGCGTGAGAACTCTAAAAGCAAAATCGCTGAATAGGGGATCTGCAGATCATTTGATGAAGTTATTCAAGCAATATCAGCATATTTTGAGCATTTTGAAATATGTCTTCTTTAATTATAGAAACATGTAGATTACTTTTAAAAAGTATAGTATTCATTTAAATAAAAAAAGAAGTTCAACATTACATATAAAGTAATTATTCTAATAACAATATAACGCACGTTTGTTTCTTTGTTGCTGGCTTACTTTTGTCGTACGTTTTTTTAATTTGGTAAGAAAAGTTTTACATTTTATGAAACTGATGCAAAATTAAAATAAAAAAAAGTGGTTGAACTTAAGTCGACCTTCGGGTACGACTTAATTTTACCCGCACTTTCACCCGCATATGACATTCATATGATGGCAGATAGGTTAAAGATACTTGAAAGTAAGCGGGAAAAAATTTTCAGTGTCCTCGCTTATTTTCTCGCAGTCATTGGATTTACACCCGTGCATTTGAATACGACCTTTATGCTATTTGCTTGTTTGCAAGAATAGGATAAAAACTGAATAAATTCTGATTAAATATATTATAAAAACATTAAAACTAGAAAATTAAACTCTTTCGGATGCAAAGTTAACGTACAGTCTATTCCAAAAGCGTTTTGACTTAGGTGAATGATGCCCAGCGTTGTTTTTTTTTTATCAAAACGATTTTGGAATAGACTGTACATTGCCTTAATGTAGTAAATCTATCTGCTCACAGCCGACTTACAGCTAATGATTACTTGAAATAGATTAAACATGCAGCAGACCACAATAGCCAGCATTATGGGAAATTTTTTGCTACGCCAAATATGGATTGTCCTCGAAGTACCATAACAAATGCATTACCGATGCCGGTCGTATAAGTGGGCATCTTGCTTGCCTGATCCCACAGTCACTTAGTAGACTTCTTTGGTAAAAATTTTGGAAGTTTACTTGAGTCATTGTTGCACTCAATGAAACCTATAATGACAAGGAAATAAATAACATCACAGTCCTTGTCATTATAGGTTTCATTAACTTTGCATACACTGTTTCGTATAATCTGCACTTGGAAGTACGGCCGCGCAGCCGAAGTGCCATCTCGAAGAATTTAGGCCGACCGCTCTCTGTAAGAAGTTTTTATGCTTAAGCTTGCTTTAAAGCTGACAAAAATCAGTCTATGATTACTAGGGATCTTATTACCGATAATGAAAATTTATTAAAAGACACTTATAAATATTTTTTATCCGAAACTACATCGTAGTCAAAAATGGAATTGTCAACTATCTATTAGTTATAGCGGTTCTCAGTTAACCACTGAACTGAGAACGGCTTGAATTTACAGAACTTTGGAATCACATTAGCGTTTGAAGTATCCGAACAATCACATGAGCGTTTGAATTGTAAATTCTCTTTTCTACTTTCTGGCGGTTAATCGGAAGGCTAGGCTCTTCTAGGCGGTCTCTTTGTCGCTTTACTCGTAATCTTGACAACACAGAAATATTTTCAAAGTTGCATGATGTAGTTGTCAATTCTTCAACAATTTGGATCATTCATAAAATAATTTGTGTGTGGAAGGACGTTTTATCGTGAGGCCTTTAAAACTGATTCGGAACAACTTTACTCTTTTTCTGAAATGTCAGAAAGAGTTATTATATGTCGAGTTTAGAAGGTCTTAGTATATCAGAATATTCTATTTGTTTTTAAACTTGTAAGAGTTTTACTCATTCTATACTTTGATCTTATATTAATTTTACGATGCCTTCTTTTCATCTTCCAAATGACCATTTTTCTCTAGCATATGGTTTTTGTTATCATTCTTCGTTTCAGCGTTTGATTCGATTTTTCAATATTTTTCTAGATATAATAATATCGTTAGATAATGATTTTGATTTTTTCATTCTTTTTATAATGTTTATAAATTTCTTGTAAAGAATTTGATTGGCAATGTTTTGTATGATTTACTTTTGATATAGCCATGATCATATTGATCAATTCTGTAATATGGCTCGTAAAAATTAAATAAATAATAAAATAATAAATGAGAATATTCCGCGGATGGCTTTTTCTATAATTTTTTTTTCAATAGTAGAATGCTTCCTGAACTCTTTCCCTTTTTCCTGCTTATTTTTCCCTCCACTATTAAAGCTTATGTTTCTTAATGATTTATTTTGATATTCAAAAGTTGCAATGCAGATTTATTATAAAATATAACGTATTTATGTAAAAAAAATAAAATATATTAAAATATAGAATAATAATTGGATGTTCTATGAGGATTTTATACACGCCATACCTCAAATGTTTTAAATTATTGATGAAAAATAGGAAAAAAAAATCATCAATAATTTAAAACATCTGAGGTATGGCGTGTATAAAATCCTCATAGAACATCCAATTATTATTCTTTAACGACTATTACGCTAGTAGGAAAGATAGTCCCAGCCTGCGAACTGGGTACTGCTCCAACCAGCCCTAAGGGCATGTAGATAGCGTAATGCTTCCATGTCCGCAGTGGCGCAATTGGTTGGCGCATCTACACGGTGAGCAGAAGGTTCTTGGTTCGATCCCAGGCTGTGGAATTTTCTTTCCTATTTTTCATCAATAATTTTTCATTATTAAAATATATAAGAAAGATTAAGCTTTTCGGTATTACCAGAAATTCGTTAATATTGACAACCCGACTTCTACAAGGCCGAAAAGCCATTCTCTGCCAAACTTCATGCAAAACACGAAGTTCTGAAAAGGTGAGAAACGTAGCACAATTTATTTATTAAAATTTAGAGATAATCTCCTTGTCAGTCTTCAAAGGGTAACCTGCACTTTATACTGAGATCTTTAATGTTGTTTACACGCAGATATTCCAATAGAATAACAGCTATAATTCTAGTAGATTATTTCTCCGAAAGGTGTTTAAAAACCTCTTTCCAAATCAATATTATCAGAGTTCTGAATTTTTTTTTTTTTGCTTAGGTATCAATTACCATTTCATTTACCAATGAGAAAATTTTGATCTATTTATTTAAAAAGTGAAATTTGTTTTGAAAAGGAAATCTATCGAAGCCGGAAATATCAGGCTTAAGAGTTTATAATCCAGCAGTTCTCAATCATAGATGCATTTGAAATCATATGTTCAATTTGCATATGCAATGAGGATAAAATCTGTTTAAAACGGAAACGTTCCATGAGCTCTATCGATTATGTCTTATTTAAGTTTTGCCGTTTTCTGTTTGTTAATCAAGTGACTAGTATTGCAGAAAAACTGTCTTGAGAAGAATGTCAGAAACACTACAATAACTTAGTTCATGAAATCATCAACAAAGTCCCCCACTTTGGTTGTATTTACTACGACCTTAGTGGATACATTGCTCAAATTAAGAAGGATTACAAATTTATTTTAATTTAGAGCATTTGATTCTTCTCCATCTATTTTTCAAAACCTATCTTACGTGAACGAGAAGAGTTACTCCTTGGCTAAAAGAGTTCGGTGTAGGCATGCGTCATGGCGATGGTGAGATTGAAAATTCAGGTAAAGCCCGATTTTGAACCCGTCAGAATGACAATTTTCCCCCTTTTAAAAAGTAATAAACTCCCTTACTGTTTCTATAATACGTGACCGCCTGTGTTTCCGATGCTGAGTTTTCGTTGAAGAGAACTAAACTCCTTTCAATAATAATGTCGAGTTGCCCGCCACTGACGATAGCGCTGTTAAGCTATAAAGTGCGCGAATATAATAAGGCACCGCTTATACATTCGAATTTTAATCTTACGGAAATATTAGTTACACCAGCAGGTCTGTTTTCATTCGTGTCTGTCGAAATAAATCTGCGAGAACGTTTTAAAATGTATGCTATAGGAGAGTCAGCTCTGCGGGAGTTCTAAGTATGCAATAGAAAACTCACGTATAACAACGGCTGTGACAGATATCCTGGCATAGTTACTCGATTCTTCGCTAAGAGGCAATCATGGAGTAATAGAGCTCACTTTACCTCAGACCTCACTCCATGTGACTTTTTCCTTAAGGATAAGGTTTGCGTGCCTTTACCAAGAGATTTTCCACAGCTTCGTCAAAGAATCACGGATATAGCTGCTATGGACGCTATGTTGGAGGAAAAGTGGTATTATTAGCTGGATTACAAGATTGACGTTTGTTGAATCATCTGTGGTGGACATGTGGAACATTTGTGGAATAGTAAGAACTTGGATATTTACTCTGTCCACTGACATGCGGCCTGTACACTTTACACTTATGTAACTCGGCCTATGGGCTTCTGAACCTCAAAATCTCGGAGGGAGTTAAGCAATACGCAATATATCCACGTCTTAGCTTGTCGATGGTGGTCGTCAATTTTTTCGATCTCCTTCGAACACTTCCAGTCATAGTTTGGATGTTAAAACGACGTACGACAGCTCCTGTCTTGAATATTCGAACTGAATGCTTCCCTGCATTACTAAGAATGTAAACAGTGCAGTTCTTGTCGACGGTATTTCGCGTGTGAGTTTTCCTAAAATTCGAATTAGACGATCTTCGCCCAGATCGATTTGTGACTGACCCGTCGAGTGAACTTTGTTGCGATATAATTTAGTGTCTGGACTTCGAATCGTTTGCTAGTTTTGAGGTCTCGACACTAACAAACTGTGGTGAATCATAACAAAAATAGTGCCATACAGTGCGTAACAAAAATCAAGGGTTCCCTTTACGCAGTCGGCTTCTACAACTAAAAATAAGAAAAAAGTTTTATATAAAGATATGTCCTAAAATATTTTCTTAAGAATTATAGATACATGACGTTATTCGTTTAACATACCATCATCAACTGAGGAGGTTTTCATACTTATTATACCTTATCTGCGTACAGGGTGCATTATGAAAGTAATGCGCATTTTCTGGGAAAAATAGGTTTATTGATCCGCTTGGTACAAATGGTTAAAATTCTTCAAAATAGTCTCCTCCTGCATCAATACACTTGCGGAGACGATTCTGCCACGCCTGGAAAGCACCCTGGAATTCCTCGACTGGAATGTTTTTCAGGAACCTTGTAACATGAGCTTGGGTGTTCTCCACCGCCTCCCAATACTTTCCCTTCTGCTCTCTCTTCAGTCGAGGGAACAAAACAAAGGGTCACGGAGCCAAGTCAGGACTGTAAGGAGGCTGGGGCACAACGGGGGTCTTTGCTCCGGATCAGGAAGTTGGTAACGACGAAGGCCGTGTGGCTGGGGGCATTGTCCTGGTGGAGCTTGAAGACATCTTTGATGCCAGTTTCTGTTGCATTCTTCCCAAGCCGCACCCAAAACTTGATCGCGTACCGCTGTTCCAGCGAACGCTCCATCGTGCGAAGACATGTCCTACCGCTCCTACTGCTCGGAGCAAACTGAGACCGGGTGCGTTTGGAAGGCAGACCCCCCATCACATTATTCGACCAGTCCGAGCGCGCTGCGATGGATAGTCGCGTCACAATAAAATTATGCGCATTACTTTCATAATGCACCCTATATAATACGGGGGATATCTAAAATATGTTGTTTATTCCAGTCCTGTTCATGGTATTGAAGATCTTCAACAGAGAGTGGAAGAAGGATGCCAGCAAATTAGGGGTATATAGAGAATTTTTGACCGTGTGAGGCAGTCCTAGATCCGACTAATTTTGAACATTTGCTATGATCATTCCTCGCATTTTCATTGTTACTAATTTAGCCTGACTGAAAATAAATGCTCGTTAATCTAGCGAACTAAGTAAAAACGTGGATATCTATACCTCAGTAACGAAACACTTTAGAACATATCTTTATTTAAATTTTTTTTGAAAATTAAAGTAATAAACCTGGAATATAGAGATGCTTTAAGTAAGACCATTTATCCTAGGCTAAAACCTTTGTTAACAATCGCGTTATTGAATTCTGGAGAGAATTCTTCTGAGCTCTTAAAAGAGAAAAGATTAGAAATAAATTTAATTTCTCTTTTTTTTTGTTCAGGTGAAGTGCCGTTTCGAAGCTACGTTCTTTTCTTCGGCTAACTTTACGTTTCTTTCATTTTTTCCCCTTCCTTTTCCTTTTAGTCCAATAATTGACGTTTTTATGCTCGCGCAGTTAGATCGAGGTCCCTCCCCAAATCCCCAATGAAATTTCACCTCTAATTGAATTTAATTCCTTAGTGTCAGAAGATTAGTTGATTTCAAGCGAAACATAAAAAAATTATACTGCAAAAATATATTTAAAATAAAAAGGAATGGCAAATTTTTCGTAGAAATTGAACCAAAAAATTGGCCAATTTTCGACTCTTGCCTCTTTCATTGTTTGTGAAACTCGTGACGAGGGAAAATAAAAATGAACAAAAGTTGAAACGCACGAAATTTAGATAAATCGTTGAGTAAAGGGTTTGCGAAGGCGAACGGTTCGCTGAAGACGGCTCTTTTGTAATTAGACGAAAGAAAGAGAAGTGAGAAAGAAAATAAAAAATAAAAGTGACGGTGAGTTCGGGGAGAAAAAATCTAACTAATTGCGCTTCAGTAAAAAGATGATTTATTTTCACTCTCGAAACATTACAGGAATTCCCCAAAGATGGTGCTTCAGCTTCATTAATCTCGCCACAGATGAAATAATCGAAAAGCTTCAGGCTGCTTCGTCCTCCTCATAATGAAGCGTTTGCGGATATTCCCTCAGCAGCAGTGCATCGAACTGGCGCGCAAGTAGAGATTGGCGCAATCCAGTGGCAAACTTTATACGATATCTACACTTGCAAAACTATAACTTCGTATCACTTTCTATTTGTTAAGTTAAAGGAATATTATTAATGCATTTATGGGAGAGCTACTTGAAAGCTGTTGTAAGATCGAAAATATTCAGCAAATTAAATTTTTAAATTCTTTGAAAAATTCATGTTTTTTGAAGATACTAGAACCATATGAGTGCTGGGAAAACTGAGCTTTGAAGAAATGCCCTCGACACTGCATTATCCCTGTGAAACACTTATAAAGGAACAAATTACAGATTGAGTACTGTCAACAAATTTTTAAATTTCTAAATACAGTTAAGTTCTTGATTTTTTTTTAAGTTTTGAATTCTGAAGTAAACATAACTGTATTCGACTGGGCTATATTTCGATTGATTTCGATAATGTTTTTATGTATTAGGTATCCATAAAAGTATATAATAATAGAAATATCATAGAAAAATTCTATAAACAGTATAAGTAATCTAAATCAGAGATAGGCAGATATCCAATTTTGATCCAATAATGAGTCGCGTTATCAATATAAACATACTTATTAGACCACTGGGGAAAAAAGGTTAAGAAATGTTGATCTACACAACTATTTGGTAGATAGTTAGCTTAAACATGGGCAAGACAAAAGATTTATAGGACTTCAAACGTGATATGATCGTAGATGCAAGAAGAGCAGGTTCTAATATTTCAGAAACAACTAACATCTTCGGCTTTTCTAGATGCGATAGTATCACGCGTGTTCAGAGAAGCAGTTCTACAATAAAACTTCAAACGATAAGCACAACTATGGACAAAAACGGTAACAGGCAACAGAAGGTTACAACACGATAAATTACGAGCTCAGTAGAAAATAGAAGCACAAAAAATCGAATCCGAAAGCAGAGCGTGACGAACCTTTATTATAAATTAGTTATAACAGTTGGAGACCAGTTGGAATGTTTTTGCTATTATAGAAAAACAAGGAGCCCGAAATTGAACACTTGGTGTGCGGGAAAAAGTAGCTTTGGTCCGATCAGTTCCTTCTCGATGACGGGACGAGAACAGTGCAAACAGCATGACTCCATGCACCCATCTTGCGAATTGATAATCCTATAGGAGGAGATGGAATAATGGTATGGAAAATTATTGACCTCTTAATACAACAGTGAACATGCGAGTATCTTAATGCCATATGTTACCTGAGTATTGCTGCAGACCAAGTGCACCTGTTAAAGGCCAGTATTCTCCGACGCCAACGGCCTTTTTCAACAAGACAATGCACTCTATCATCGTGCTTGATTGGTTCAGTTAATACTTCTCTGACTTCCAGGTCGGCTCACCTTAACTCAACCAACAGAGCATTTGTTGGATGAGTGGAAAGATCCATTCGAAGCATACAAATGCCGCCGTCCATTTCGAAAAATTAAGGCTCAGGAATGAGGAATGGGTCAACATCTAGTATGGAAGAGCTGCAGCTGTTAAAGATGGACCAACTCCTTAAGTTGGTAAGGTGTTCTTAATAAAGTGGTCACTCAGTGTATTGTGGAATAGTGATTCTTGTTCTTTTGCCATATTTTGTATCAAATTTTCCACAGTTTATGATTTAGTTTATTATTCTATTTTTAATCAATTATATCCTACTAGCTGATAAAACCGGCGTTGCTCGGCCTCTTGTTTGATGAAATTTTGCAATATCTGAAATATTTGTGCTGCAGCGCCATCTAGTGGCGAGTTAAAGTAAAATGGATAGCATAAAAACCTTCTCCATGAAAAAACACATGTGCCAACTTTCATGGTGATCGGTCAAACGCTGATGGAGTTTATCAATCTCATACACACCAATATCATTTTTATACAAAAGATTAGGTTTATATAAGATTACAAAGATATGCCGCAATATAACCAAAGTAATCTAAGAATTTAGTGTTGACATCCTGTTAATTGGATTATTCATTCGGTTTTGGGATGGTACCAAGAAATGGTATAATGGTTACAGAGTGGCTCTGTTTTTTCACATTTACTTTTTTCGTCTGACTTTAAAATTATCCGGTTGCTGTGGCAACGACAAAGGTTTTCGAAGTGGTGGGCTGGTTGGGGTAGGTGTACAATGAGCCGTGGTACGAGTTGGGGGCCTGGTTGCCGTTTCGTGAAACACGAGAGAAACCTCATAATTCATCGTGACTCCCTCGTCTGTTTTGTTTGAGTTTATTTCATGATTAATGCTCCCCAAATGTAATTATCACCACGTGAGGAAACTATTACGATGCGTCGAAGAAGACAAGAGAATTTTTTTTTCGTTTTAAACAATCTTCCGTCCATTCTACCCCGTTTTCTCCCTTCTCTTTTGTATTATTACTTTCTCCCTGTCTCTCTTATTCACCGAGCCTTTCTCTTCTCTTCTGCGGGTGAAGAATTCACATGGAAGCCACATGAGAGACATTGGAATAATTTTCCGTCATCTGCACTTGTCATCTAAAGAAAAAAAATTTTCCCTCATACGTCATTCGAAAACCAATGAAACTGTTGGAGACTTTTTGGCTGCCTCACTCTCTCGTTCTCTTTCCTTTTCTTCAATTCATTGGCTCAGTTCGACCTCTCCTTCTTTTCAAAAAATTACTTTATTCAATCTCCAAGCCTTTTTTTTCTATATAGTATAACTTTTAATATGGAAGTTATATCCTTAGTGTAGCTTTTTACGTTATTATTGAATAGTAGAAACAGGAAAGTTGAAGCATTCAATTTTTCCTTAATAAATTGAAAACGAAATTCACAGAAAAATGTTAAAGTAAACGCAGCTCTTAAATTCTGATTAAATTTTTTTTCTTCATTCGGTACAAATTTAAGGAATGTTATTCAGGTTTAAGGCATTGTCTTACGTATTTTTAAAGAAATTTCTCAGAAATATAAAGTGAGTGTTTAACTTGACCTTCAGTATTCTAGTTCTAAGAATCGCTGTTTTAAGAGATATTTGTTCTCTGTAATTCTCAATATGATTACTTTAAGCCAATCCAAAGGACTTTTGCATTAAAGTTTATTGCTTCGTATTTTTTAATCTTTTTATTTTTTGTGTTCTTAAATGGAACGAGGAGTTTAGAAAAATAGATGGAAATGGCATAGACTAAACAATCTTATCTTTCATTTTAATGTTTTCTTATTGATAATTCTTCTTTACTGATTTAATTGAATATATTTTTTTCTTCTAATATAAATATCACAAACAATTTGTTTAATATTATTATACAAGGAATTTCAGAAAAGTTGATATCATTTGAGGTGTAAATATCTTATTAACCAAATAGTCCAGACAAATGAAACTAAACGGGCGTAATCTAATATATACAGTATTTATAAATGTTTGTGTTTTGTCTTACCGGAAATGATTCGATGACAGCAAAGTTTTACTAAATAAACTTTTAATAAACGTTGTTTATTTTTAAAAGTACAGAGTGGGGAGGCAACAATTAGACGATTAATAACTTGAAAATGAACACTTTAATTGAAAACTAAATCATAACTAGGTAAACAATTGTAAAAAACATGGAAAAGCATTTCGTTTTTTAAAGTCACTTTTTAAAGTTAATATCAATCAGATGAGCTCCATTGGAGATAAAGCTAAAAGAACCTCAAATGATTATTATTTACTTTTCTGTTTATCACATTTTGTATTTCTTTGACTGGCCCATTATTCTTTGTAAAGTTATCCTGATTGGTTTTAATTATTTTATATATAGCCACACAATATATACTGCTGGCAAAAAAAAATGCAACACTTAGAAGAATGGGTCGATTTATTTGAGCAGCATTCGGTACGTCCAGCTAACACGGGCAGTATCCTGCTGGAAGAACAGGTTCCACAATCTGGCTTGTAGGCCTTACTGCATGTGGCACTACTTCCCTGGCCAGCGACTTGTCGTTAATTGGGCCTGTGTAGGACATGATGTAACGTTCATCATCGTCGCTGCACACCAGCTGCAACAATTCCACAATTGGGCCAGCATTTCCAAGGGGCTTGGAACAATCTACCTGAAGACGACATCCAGCATCTTTATGAACGTATTCATTCAAGATTTTAGGCCTGCATTCAAGCTCGCGGCGGTTATAGGGACACAGGAGATACCCTTTGCAACATTCTTCTTGCAATTTGAATAATTTCTTGTATGCCACCAATGCTACACGTGTGCAAAATTTCAAATAAATCGACCTATTCCTTGTATTTTTTCCAACAGTGCATTACACCAATTTACACCCTGATGAAAAGGACAGTGTCTTCGAAATGTATATCTGTGGCTCCAGATTAAAATCTCATTTGCGGAATTGTGGTTTCTGTCCTTATTTTGTTTGATACTATCATTTGTTTATAGTTATTGTCAGACAATCAAGGTTTTTACACTGCGATCCAACAAATTTTTTTGTGCAGGCAGACATGACTCAATATCATACTTCTATCATGCATTAACTGTCACTCGTACTTCCCTTTTTTTCATTAATCGATCATTTCACTCAGGGCTCTAGATATTATGGTTTGACTATATAAGCTATCGTTTCGAATCGGGCGTTCGGCCTGTGCTGCTCATTTGCTCTTCGCGCTCTCATGTGGCCTTACGCTGGACATTGTTTTCGATAGTGACTTTCTGTAAACGCTGGAAATCTCTTTTGTCAGATAACGATGTAAGAACTGATATTCGTTTGTAGTTCCTAAAATAGAGATAATATATTGGCGAATCTGGTAATACTATATATATGGCTCAACCCGTGTCGCTCAACACTTTTGATTCCCTTGGCCACTCCTTACAGGACGTTAGTCATTACAGCGAACCGATATTGAATCTTATTTGGAATAATTATAGTGTTTTTGTAATTTTTCTATCATTGCGCAACCCCAAAGTTGAGATATGCTGGGACAGAATATAGCTATTCGAGTATCCCAGGAAAAATGGACATCATTTCTGTTTTCAGTAGTTGCTTTAGCACTTGTGTTAATTATCATACATACCTTTATATTTTATTCCTTCTAAGCAAACAAATAAGCAAGTAAACAAATTAGCAATGGCATTAGGCGATTTTTACAGTGTCATATTAGTAAATGTTAAAAATCCGAATTATTTACGGATGGCTTTAAGAAATGCAAAATATTTTTCATTATTTTCCTACCCTAGGCCTGGAAAGTCTCTCAATTCGAAATCCAGCTGAATTTGACAATTACTATTGTCCGTATTTACGATTTCCCTTTGTTTTTATGTCTTTTCTTTTTTGTCTTTTTCATCCTTCCTTTACACACGCACACACAAACACACGCACATCCTCTCTTTCTCTCTCTCTCTCTTCCTGCTTTAAATTCAAATAAGAAATAAAAGGAAGATTCATAAGAATAAAAAAATATAGATATAGAAATAAAAAAATGAAAAGGGAAGGGAGAACTCAACTTTTTTTTTCTTTCTCCCTCTAGTCGAATGTAGATCTCGGCGAAACAATTGGCTTCATATTTCAGGCAAGTTTCTCTTTCAGTTCCAAGTGAGTTCGGTTGCAATAAAAAGAAAATTGTTTTGGTTTTTCTTTTTTTATTCTTTTATTTTTTTTTTGAGTGCGACATCTGGAAATAATAAAGATAGTCGGGGGGAGGAAAGAAACCGAAGGATAAGGGGCTTTCTCTCGATGAGAATCTCAAATTTTTTTACATGACTCCATGCATTTTTAATTCTTCTGCTGAATTTATTAAAAGCTCAAAAACTGACATGTTAAAACAAAGCGCTTAAACGGAAGACTTGAAAAAAACATTAAAAAAAATAACAATGTAGTAATGAAGTTATATGAACAGGCATTTTGATGAAAAGACGCTGTTTAGACAACACAAAAAAATCCCTTATTATCATGAGTCAATTCAGCGAAGGTTTCACTATAGCAGCAAAAAGGTTAGACAAATCGGGGACGCATTAATCTCGTGCTAACAGCGATATTCAGAAAGAAGTTTCACAACAATATTAATGAAGGGTATTTTGAATTCAGAAGAAAGTAAAAGTGTATTTTCGAATTCGTTGTTAAAAGAAATAAGAGAACTGAAATAAAAAAAATCCGTCACTTCTTCTTAACGAGCTTTAACGTTTCTTGCACAATTGTAAATATTAATGAAAAATAATCGTAACCTAAATTGATAAGGAAAGATCAAGAGCAAAGTTGAAAGAGAAACCGGGTGATAATTTTCTAAACTCTTTGTTTTATAATGCTGTGAAATTGATGAATCATAATGATAGTTTATTATGCAGAGGAAGAAAACACTTACAAATTTTACAGTGTCCGTCCCCTTCATGTTTTCAGACATCTAGTGACATATGTCTAAGAAGATTAAAATTTGGTAGTAGATGTTGTGGGTGTATCCAATGTCACAATTTAATTTGGTTCGGAATAGCCCATTGGGCTAGACTCTGCCCATACGCAAGTAAGAAGTGAAATTTGGTATGTAGATTTCTCTAGGCAAAACCTTTACTACAGTGAAGTGTAGCCCAGATTGTCCCAACGTGGTTGAAGCTATGAGATTGTCCCAACGTGGTTGTATAGCGGCCACGTGACCTTTGGAGGATATTAACATCTTTCAAATGGATACATATGGGATGTGATATATCGGAACTGATAAGAAACGAAATAACACAGCATTCCTTTCGATTTCGAAATGCGAGGTGATTCAATGTACAAACTTTTCACAATGCTGAGGCCACGATTGCATGGCCGTCGCATACAGTTCTTTTGGACCCTGTTTTATCCACTGGAAAATCGCTGATGGCACAGCGGAACAGATTGCCCTCATTCAAAAGTTTCTTAGTGATAACTACTGTGAATTGGTTTCTCATGCCCTGTATGTACTTCACCTGGTATCTAGCTATTTTCCAGTACTTTTCACAAAGCAAAAGCTTAAAGAAGTGTTTGCAGTAGTTATGCTTTCTTGCTTTCTATCTCCTCCTAGACAGTTTGAGCTAGCTATTTGAAATTTTCAGGGATTATCAATAAAGGACCTGCTCTATCGCCAAAAATCAGCCCCCTACGACCTCCCCCCCTTCCCCACTTTCTGGGGTTTTTATTTAAAATTATCTGCTTTTGATTTGTAATCCCCTCAACAGATGACGCGGGCGGGCGAACCGCGGGTAACAACTAGTTTCAAAATAATTAGGAGACCTCAGAAATCGAATGAACCTCCTACGCTTGAAAAACTTAACTTTATCGAGTACTATTTCATTAAAAAAAAGGAGGATAAAAAGAGAAGAGTATTTTACCCCTTTTTCCTCTTATTCCACTCTTTGACCTCCTCTTAACGGGGCCAATTTCTTGAACTCAGGCTTCCGCTAATATCTGATACCTTTCTTGTAGGGTATACTTTCTTGCTGGGATATCAGTTTTAATAATAATATAAATCATTTATTAAACTCGGTAATGATTGCGCTTAGATCATCTAACGCATTCAAGTAATAAGCAGGCTTGGATCTTTTGGAGTTAGTGACATACTGGATAGGTTGATTGTTGCGAGTGCAGTTTTACCTAGACTTGGGTTGGCAGAGCCTTAAAACCTCAACATAAGGAGCTCTTTTAATGGGTCGCCCATGCAATAACGGGAAGATCTCAGATGGCATATGGTTAATTATAGCTTAATCATATCCATTCTTTACTGGCGTTAATAAAAAAAGTATTACATTAGGACAACTGGGATAAGGTAAGAATTTGTTGGCAAATCGACGCATATTCTTCAACTGTGGCTCGCGAAGAATACGAAGAGTCTTTGATCGTCTTGACAAAACCTACAAAAGTGAGGTCTATTTAAGTCAACGTACCAAATGCCAGGTAGACACTTTTAAGTCAACATAAGCCTTCCTTGACAGACAAGTGGATTAGTTGTCGACCTAATCTTAGCTCGACGCATGTAAACGTTTAAGACGACTTAAAGTTAATGCTTTGCGATTCCGCACATGCGCACTGCTTGTAAAGATTTTCTTGACATTGAAAGACTAAGACTGTAATAGCTGATAGGAAGACTATGAAAATGTAAAAGAACTTTTAAAGTGCAGTCCGCAATGCATTATAAGAAAATAGATATTAAAATATGAATAAAATTAAAAAGTGTATTATTACAAAAATCGAAATAGGTTTTAAAAAAATTGTAGCGTTAATTATTAGTTCATAAATTCCTTAAAACAGACTTATTCATAAAACACTCTGCAAGTTGTTAAAATGATTTTGAAAAGGAAAATTTCCCCTCGAATAATTATCGTTAATTATATAATTTATTTTAATATAGCTATTATAATTTCCAGTTTAATATTGCTGAGGGACTCGGAGAACGCGAACGATTTTGAGCCAGCAGATCCCCTAATTTCTGAAGCATTAAAGGCAATCAATAAAAGAGAGACTAAACCAATCGAATACATTAATTAAGGATAAAGCTAATAATTAAGTCCATTCAACTGTACGTATGTAAATTTAATTAAATCTAAATGTTTGGCTTTCGAACGAATATTTGCAATGATAGGCCAACAAACGGCGTGATTATAATATAGAAAATCAACTACGAAACTATTTCGATAGCAGTTCATTATCAATATCGAGCTAATTGCGCTTATTTCATCGATTTGTGATGGCAACATTGTTTAATCTCAAACGCTGCCGACTTTTATTGGGCGGAGAAGGTGAATGAATGAGGTGGAGCAGGTGAAGGGAATTCCCGCGTCCAATATCTGAATGATTGTCGCCTATTGCGTGGCTTCATAAACGTTTGACAGTTATCTTTGGCTTTATGCTTTAATGTTTTTTTTTTTGCAAATTTTAAGAATATATTAAGTTTTATGTTACTTGATTTATGGAATGATGATTGATATCGTCCCGTATAAGTCCCGTATAGCTTGTACAACCCTTATTATAAGACTAGTAAATTCATTTCGACTATTAATATTACATAAAAATATTATCGTGCATATTAAAATAAAATATCGAAACTTGATAGCACGGTATAATTCCAAAGAAAGTTGCATTAAAGTTAAATTTATTTTTATTTAAATTACCTAAAGGATTCGTAGATCATATTCACTTACATTGGAACTCTTGGCAAACTAAATATTCAAACGATGTTATAGAAGTCTAATAGACCGTCGGGTCTCTTCTCCTCTAGGAATGCTTTCTATAAGTATCAGGAAGTTATGACTGCAATTTTGTGCCAGGCCAGATTTAGAGCAGCTGCCACTCAGACATTCAAGTTTTCATTACGGTAACGAAGTTGTCATTGTAACTCCTTCCATTGAATTCAGGTCGGACTGTGCAAAGGCGATTCAAGTTCTCCCATGCCCTTATCATCGAACTATGCAGTTACAGACCTTGATTTGTGGGCCATGACGATAAACAAATGGACACATGCCAAACTGTTCTTACGTTGTAGGCAGTGCAGAATAATCTAGAATGCCCAGGTAAATGGCGGAATCTACAGTTTTCTTCTTCACATGAATCAAAGAACCCAGGGCATTCCAAGCGAAACTGTTTCACATCATAATGTTACCATCAATGAAGCACATAGCGTTCACCGGGTAATTGTCCATGCCCAAATACGACTACGACATTGCCAGATTGTTTCCATTGCTGATTGCTTCCTGTTGCGATGGGCTTTGCAACACTTTAACCTTCGTGAACATTGGTTATCGTGATCATAGGCTGGGCAGCAGCTCTCACGTGGTAATCCATTTGTTTCAACTCTGGTCGGACAGTACTGGTACTAACGATGGCTCCTAATGCCTGTCAAATGTCATAGTGATTCTGGCAGCAAAAGTAAAACACTTATGCCGAGCTGCCTTCTGCAGCACTCGCCAATTTCTGTCATTGAGTTGGAGATATACCGTATCTGTTGACCCCTCACGCTACCACTGTAAATGACACTAGTAATACCTATCGTGGGAATCTCACGAACTGAATTCTTATCGTGTATCCAATGATGCACAATGTCGCCGAGTTCTATTGTATGATCCCTTTTTGTGGCAATTGACCTTAATCAAATTATAGACCGTTTCACTCTGTCACTAGCCCGAGCTTTCCATTTTTAAGGAATGCCAATACTAATGGCCAAGGACGTACATAAGCTGCAGCCCCCCCCCCCCCCCCCCATCGAAATTGACCACTTTGCCAGAAATGGTCACCCGACCCTGGCGAAATAAAATCTGGAGTAGGGTTGCTTATGGCAATATAGAGTTTCTTAATACAGTATAGCGTCTGCGTTAGGTTTAAGAAAATTCTCCCGTTGTAGGATCTACTCTCCTCCTGGTGGCGATATTTGGAACAAATTTTTTTAATTTCTCTGTTTTCCCCTATGATCTGAAATATGTGGGTGTCAAATTTGACGGCTTTCCATTCACAGATCATTTCTTCAGATAGCATTAAATAGGGATAATGAAACTGGATCATCTTGTGAAAGTTACAAATAACGTGAAATAGAATAGCTCCGTGCTTGTAGGTATTCTGTTTTGATTGATTTTTTCCCCCCAGAGAATTCTAGTTTTCTCCCGTAGTAGAGAAAGAATGCGGCCTCGGCTCGTAAACCACACACCTACTGAGCGAGTGTAAAAAGCCACGTGGCCCCGTTTTTTTGTTTTTGTTTTTTTTATTGCCATCTAAAAATAAACCATTGCCGTTAGTTTATTTATCGTGCGACGGCCATCCTGGCTTTCTCAGTGGAGTGCTGAACGCTTGTTGAACAGATGACGGAAAGTGTTTACGCGTTGAGCACGAGTCGTTGTCTTTACCTTCTTTTTAATCCTTTTCTATTCGCGACCACGAATTGACTGTTTACGCCTCTTGATCGAGTCAGCAGTTATGGGCGCTGAGCAATAAAAACCGTTCTTTGTTACTTTTAAAAGTTTTATGGTAAAAAGAACGTATTTGTTTATTTGAAATCAGAATCTTTTATAGTTGGAAAGAGGGACCCGTTACTTTAGCTCGAGGGGGAAAAAGACGATTTTTAAACAAGTCTCTTTTAAAATAAAACTTTACCCAAGTGATTTCCCTGAATATTATAAATAGCTTAAATAAATAAATAAATAAATAAATAAATAAATAAATAATTTGATAGCCAGAGTTTCAATGGAAAATTAGCTCATTTAAAATACATCGCATTTGAAGGACAACATGTTATATAAGTCAATTAACATTTCAAATGGTTTTTTTTTTATCATTTTATCAGTTGTCTTTAAATGGTATAAATCGAGAAAAGAGCTAGCTTTTGATCTCACTTATCGGTTTTTATTCTTTGCAAATGACCAGGAGAAGGGCACATTTCAAGTGCGTAGTAAATTCGGATTTAGCACTTGAGTGCTAATTTGTTTTATTTCATTAGCTGTTTGGTTAAGTTTAATGACATTTCCAAATGCTGAGTGGGAATCTGAGTGTAGCCATAAAGTGTGGCCACGCCGATTATGTTGTCTGTCTCGAGTCCTTTAATGTTCAGGAGGCAAACCACAACACTGACCGAGTACTCTTCTTTTTAGGTTTATCTGCGATACGAATTGTAGCGTCTATGAAGCGTGCTGTCAATGGTGAATTGCTTAAAGCTTTTGGGGTATTCTTTGCACCACTTGACAAATCGATTTCGTGTTCGATGAGCGAGAATGTGAGCTTGAGATAACTTTCAATGTCAATAACATTTTATTCTTTAAATGGTTAATATTCGTTTCATATTTGGGATTTGCAGGGTGTTTATAAATTCATCTGATTTCAAATTAACTAATTCTGAAAAAAAAAATTAACTCAACGGTTTGCGATTCAGCTCCTTTTTTTTTTTTATTAACCTCCCTGCATATTTTGAAATGTCCGCATTGATTGATAGGTTGATCTAGTTGATGTGCATATTAATAAAAGATATACAAGGTTTTGAAAGAAATAACTTCTGAAGTCCCCTCCATAAGACTGCAAGGAAAAACAGACGTTCGGAGATATTGGAAATCTTAATGTTTAATATCGCTACTGAATCGATATTCAAGAATTATCTTCGCAGAAAAACTGGAGTTTATAAACGTATCTAAGAGCAGGGGACAAAATCAGTGAGAAAAAAGCTTAAAATATAGTACGGAGTGAAGAGTAGCATCGAAAAGCTTGGTATACAGTTGTTAAAAGTAGCACAAAGCAGCATAAACACGTTGAGGGGGGTCCTGATTGCTGTGCATGTTGTTCAGACTGACTCTGATGATGTAAATTGAAACGGCCAGCTTCATTAAAACTTATATATTATTATTATTATTCATAAACTTATATAACTTTCGCCATTTGGGTCATGTTTGGTGGATGAAATCTTGTGATCATTATTTCAACCCCTTTCGCTAGTCCGATCTTGCTGAAATTTTTTCACACATATGTAAAGTCGGTGACAATGCATGAATCTAAAAAAATATTTCAAAAAATCCAAAGGGGGGGGGGGGGGGAATTAATATGAAATAAAATTGGCTTATGTTTGTTTGTTTGCTCAAGAGATGGCGCTATGTGTATCTAATTTTGACATGAGCGTTGTTTTTTTGAAAAAAAAATTTTCTTCACTTGTTATTGCTTAATATCGAACTTGTATTTTTTTTTCAACAAAGGGGCATGTATAAGCTTCTCGAGGGGTTTGATTGCCATTGCAAATACTAGTAATGTCTAGTATCTTCAGTGGTAGTCAAAGCCTTTAACATATATAGGAAACTTAAAGTCTGTCTATAAAGATATTTCTTAATTCAATAAAAAATATTGCTTCTCTTCTAATCCAAGTCTAAGGTAAGATCAAAGTACAAGGAATATGAAGAGATTATGAGGAATAAATTACCAATTTCCTCATTTTACTAGAAAGACCTAATAACTGAAATTTCATGAAGAGACTATGAGGAATAACAAACGCCTAAGAAAGTTCAAAAATTTTATATCCAGAGGACGTTGTTAATTAACATTTTCCACAACTTACACTGTCGTACATTCAAACACTGAAAGGTTGCTCTCTAAATAATGGAGCTGAAGGAATTATAGATTCCTTTATCCTACTCAAACGTATAGCTCCATATTTCTGTTTGCATCTCCAAAGTTGAGAGAAATAAAAATCCTGTTTTTTGTTGATTACACTTTTGTGGTCTATTCTCAAGAAACTACGGTTTCATGGTCAGAAATTTCAACAATAAATATTTTAGGTCTGAACTTGATATTCAAATATTATGAAGAATTTTGTAAAACGAATATACATTAACTCGTCAAAAGTCATGGCACACCCCTCCAATCAGGTTCCCTGTCCGTAATGAGACAGATCCCGCTGCTTCCATTCTTGGAATGCAGGTGCACAGGACTCCTTGACACAATCATTCTAAGCAAAAATAGCTGCAGAAATGGCAGCACACAAAGAGCTATCCGCATTTGAACGGGGGATGATTGTTGGTGCCAGACGGATGGGTGCCTCAATGTCAGATGTAGCCAACACCCTGCAATTTTCCCGCACAACCGTTGCAAGGGTCTATCGAGAGCACACCCAACGACGGATTACAATCGATGTCGGACAGCGGACGGGCCGCCAACACCTCAATGATGCCAGAGGTGTTCGCCGAAGGGTGACAGCGGAACAAGTCACCATGCAGTACAACCAGGGACGTCCCACAACTGTGTCCGTGACGACAATTCGGCGAACCTTGGCAGATGCAGGCTTTAGGAGCAGGAGGGCACGACGGCTGCCACTCTTGACAGCTGCACATCGTCGGCATCGCTTAGCCTTGGCCAACCGACATTGGACCGCTGAGGACTGGCGAAGGGTTGCGTGGTCAGACGAGTCACGGTTTCAGCTGTACCGGATCGAAGGTCGTGTTCCTGTCTGGCGCAGGCCACAAGAAGCCATGGACCCCGCTTGTCAGGTGGGGACCACTCAGGAAGGTGGAGGCTCTATACTGGTCTGGGTGTTTTCTCGTCGCATGCAATGCAATGCGTCGATTGGTGCATCTGACATCCACTCTGTGTGCTACTTCCTACGTCGATCTACTTGGGGCCACCTGCACCCCTTCATGAACTGTTTTTACCCCGCGGGCGACGGCATTTTACAGCAAGATAATGCGCTTCCACACACGGCCCTTTTGACACGGCAGTGACTGGAGGAACATGCTACCGACTTCACGACAATGATTTGGCCTCCACGTTCCCCAGATTGCAATACCATTGAACATTTGTGGGACGTCATCGAACGATCTGTCAGGTCGTCACCAACACAACTGTAAATGCATCATTGTTATGAAGTGCAGTGGAGGCGGCATGGCTTGCAGTGCCTGTGGATGTGTTCCGGGGACTGGTAGACTCTGTTTCACGACGGGTTGCCGCCGTTTTCAGGACCAGAGGGGGCCCAACACCTTATTTGGCAGGTGTGCCATGACTTCTGGTTAGTGAGTGTATATAACCACATACCGTAGTTGTAAATAGGAACAAAGAACCGACAGTTCCACAGAAGTAATTTTTTGGAGTCTCATTTTTCATATGACAAAATTGTTCGTTAAAAGTAAAAACTTTATTATTACAAATGAGATTCATGGCAAGTAGTATCCCTTGCACAATACCTCTTATGAAATCGTTCTCTAATAAGACATCTTTCAATGGAATACGAGAGTCTTTTATAGGAATTTATGTAAGAAGTTTACAAATCATGTAGAATTTGTTTTATTTTCTTGCCGTTTCAGACAAGATGTGGAACACATAAAGATAGCGCCAACGATACATTTAACGTCATAGTTAATGCAAGATTTATACTGTATTGAAAAATATAATCAAGACAGAAACAGATTTCATCTCCCGGATTTTTTTTGTGTTTAGGAAAATTTTTGCTTCTGAATGAGTACGACATGTGCAGCATTTCTTTCTAATAATATTGTTTATATGGGAAGCATCTTTATTTATTATTTATTCCATTTACTTGAATTTTCAGACGATGGTGAAATCCCATTATCCTTATTAGCAAAACTACAGGCTAAACGTATATTCCTAAAATCAAACGGTTTGCACCATTACATTAGAGACGACATAGTAAGATAGCCTATTATTTTTTTACAGTTAATAGTCATGAAATAACATAAATTAGTGTGCAAAATCCAAAACTGTTCCTACATTAAGTAAGATTTACGAAATCAGTCGTTAGAAAAAGCAGAAGCAAAAGGGAACATAGATTCATTTCAGGAAATGATTGGTAATCGATTCAGAAATAAAACAGATTTCAGAAATTTCGTGAGTCCCGAAAGCTAGAATTTGCAGTGAATCTATTAACAATTATGGAACGCGAAAAGTGACCTATAGAAAACGCTCTACTTTTGTTTCTGCTTCTTCGCACGATTAATTTATGAGCCTTACTTAAAGTATGAACCAGTTCAGTAATAATTTATAAGTGAAATATTTCATTTTGTTTCCAGTGCAAGGCATGTTTAGACAGAATTTTCAAATGTTATCTGCCTAAAAGATCCTCAAAGTTTTTATTTCCTGGATAAGGGCACAGTTGGTTCTCTGGGTCATGTTTTTCGAACTGATCCAGATGAACTTGGCTGCCAAAGTTCCGATCTTTAAGACTCTGTAAGATGATTGAGTTTAGATGCTAGTAGAAGACAAATACATCATGATAGTGACTAATAAATCTAGGGGAAAAGTAATGAAGATTTTATTAGAAGGGAAAAATTTTGGGAAATTCTTCCCAAATTTTGGTTTATTTTATTTCTCTCATTTGATTCGATTATGAAGCGAACTGGATAGGAAGCCATAGTAGAATCACGTGATGGTCAAAAAAGGATGCTTAAAAATATATCGATACGCCTGAAGGAAATTTTTTGTGGTTGTCTTTCATCTTCTGTAAGAATCGAGTCAAGAAGAGGGTTGGAGGGGTGGGTGGAAGGGAGTAGTTTTTAAGTATTTAATGTCTTGAGTGATCAATAAGTGACTTGAGGTTAATGATCCACGAAGGGCTCGTGGCTGGTTCTGAATGGAGGGCTTTCGGCGTCTCTCGAGCGATAGGAGAACGTAGAGACCTCTCAGTTCTCGAATCACAACTCACGTGATGCTTAAATGATTAACCAAGCGACGTTACAGTGGAATTAATGGAGATGAATTAGGAAAGAGAAAGAGAGAAAGAGGGGATTCGAAGGGGGTTCCAAAGGAGGGATTGGGCGTGCGTTTGTCAGCTCCACCATGGAATAGATAGAAAGAAAAAAAAACGGGGAGGAAGTGCGGCTACGGTTTAGGATTAAAAATTAAATATGGATTTAGTAGAAAAAAAATCTCATGAAGGAATTTTCTGCCTCTGGTATAGAAAAATGATACGAGTTGATTAAGTCGAGAAAGAGAGGGAGATCGCTAGCGATTTAATTAAACCGCCGTTGTTGACTTTCATTTTGTTATATTCGTCTCCTGAATCGATTTAGCATGGAAATGGATGTCGGAAGGAGTTTGTAACATCTAAGCAATTTTTTTTTGTCACATTCTGATAAAATTTATTTTTAAATTCCAAAAATACTCTTTGGGAAAAGTTCTCGGAATTGATTACAAAAAGAAAAGCTTGGGCAATTTGAAATATTTTTCTCTTTACTTTCGAAATCGTAAGCCCGCAAAATCCGTCATGTAAAGGGGCTGAGTGCGTTACAACTGAACAATTAATATACTAAAGGCTATGAACGTTGTTGGAAGAGGTTTTTCGTAGAATATGTTAACAAAAGTTGGCTTTTTGTGAGGGCTATATATTACAGGGTGTCCATATAACAATATTGAATAACTTTTGAATATAACGAGATAATCCTTTATCATTTTTTTTAACATTTGATATATTCGTTTATTGAAGAAACTGCTCATAGAGAGCACTGGTATCGACGGAACAAAAATGGCATCTAAGTATGGTTGTCCGAAACTGTGGCTTTACTCGGAATTTTGCTAAGAAATGGCTGTTGTAAAGTTTCAAAACAATTCTACATTTCTAAGCCCTTGGAATAATCATTGAAAATCTTAGTACGCCATGCGTGCTGATTTAGCTCCTGTGTGTTTAACCTGTATCTGCCACGCGAGTTTAAGAATTGTGCCACGCGACAACGATGCAACGTGGCAAGCTCAAATTTTGCACACACCGGCCAATGAATTAGAAACCTTCGTTCAATATGGTATTGACCCTACTTTGGCTGTAATTACAGAACATACGCGGTTTGGCATGGACTCTACAAGGTGTTGCAATGCAGTTAAGGTAATCGCAGGTCATGCATTCGTCAGAGAGACCTTCAGGTCCTGCAGAGTAGACGGAAGCGGATGCCTTCGACGAATGTCTCTTTCCAACATGTCCCAAACATTCTCGATCGGATTCAAATCCGGACTTTGCGCTGGCCACGGCAGATGTTGCAACTCTGTGTCATGTTCAGGAAACCACTCCTGAACAATTCTTGCTCGATGGACAGTAGCATTGTCGTCCATGAAGAACACGTCACCATTTGGGTACAAATGCACCATTGCAGGATGGAATTGATCTGCAACAATGTTCAGGTAGTCTTTGGCTTTCACCCGACTGTCAAGGAATATCAGGGGACCCTTGCCATACCAACAAAACATGGTCCATACCATGACACATCCTCCTGCAGCTTGAACTGTGTTCACAACGCATGAGGGGTCCATCGCTTCATGAGGCTGCCGCCAAATTCTCTGCCGGCCATCGGTGCAAAACAATGTGTAACGTAACTCGTTCGACCACATCACCTTTTTCCAGTCGTCTAATGTCCAGTCACACCGTTTTTTACAGCACTGCAGGCGAACCTTCCGGTTTGTTGCTGACACCAGGGGCTTCCTCACTGGCATGCGACTTCTTTCAACTCTCGGCGCATTGTTCTGGAGGAGATGAGTTGCGATGATCCTTCATTGAACTCGCCGTCAGTTGCTCCACCTCCGACCTTCGGTTTTGCCGCACAATCCGTCTCAGACGACGTCGTTCGCTGTCAGTGTTGATTGTTTTTGATCCACAATTCTGCCGTTTCGACAACTCTTGTGGATTCCGTTTCCACGCATTGAACACCTTGGAGACCTGACCTTTTGAGATACCAGTCAGTTGTACTGTCCTGGAAACCGTAGCTCCAGCTAGACGGGCTCCCACAATAACTCCTTTTTGGAACTCGGACAGGTCTCCTGTTTTCCCCATTTTTCTCAACTTGAGCAGCTGCAGCTTGTTCCTACCCTGTACTTGCAGCTTGGAATGAGCATGTACCTCACATGATAGCATTCATTTGCATATCACAATCGTTTCTGACCCGTGACCCCGCTTTACATATCAGTACAGTAATTCATCACGGGTTTCTATTCATTGGCCAGTGTGTGTATGATAGACTGAAATACTTGGAGAAAGTAAAACATATTTGGTGGAATGCGTGCAGCGTTCCTGGCTGAAAATTTTTGAATGAGTGCCCCTCGTATTGTGTGACTGCTTACGTTTATTGAACTGAGTTTTCGACGATAGTGTCGAGCTATACACCATAGACCATATTACTGCTAAGCTTTAAACTGCACGAAAATATTCAGACACCACTTATAAATTCGATTTTAAATCATACGGACATACAAAATACACTGTTGGAAACAGAAAAGCCCAATGCTGCTAGGTTTTCATTCATTCTTTGATATCGATGAAAATCTTTTAAAATCGTCTTCTACGCTAAAGAATAGGAGAATTGCGCTTGCCATCACGAAGGCATACTGTATACTTAAAACCCTTGGGAGCAGACGATCACATACGTTAGATGGCCTATGGTAAGCTTGTGGCGATTTAGTCTCCTAGAATGGAAATTGCATTGCAGGGCGGTTGTTCGATATCGTGATCACCAGATACAGCAGAACAAGTTCATAGATGGCGCCGAGAGTTTTTCTTGGAAAAACTTTTCTTCCTGGCTAGTTCGTTCTTATTCACAGAGGCAGTTCAAATAATCTGAAAAGCTAAAGATCTAAGGCCGTTATTAAGACTCTTTACTTCCCAAATGTTATTCCATGCTGTCTACAAAAGGAGACAGTTTTATTACGAAGCTTGAGCAAAGTATGCTGTCACGTGGTTTCTTTGGTCCTTCCTTTAATTCTACTTTGGTTTGCTTTTATATTCAGGATTTTTTTATTCGTGGTTTCCCCCCTCTAAATTTAATTTATTGCTCGAAAAAATTTATTGTCAGAAGTGAATGATAGGAATCTGCTGAATCGGTTTTCCATTTCGAGGCATTTTCGAAAGGAAAAGATCGGTAAAAGGGAGAAAAAAAGGAGAAAGCAGCAGCAAAAGAGGAAGAAAATTTACGAGAAAAATTTTCGCTTTTTCACAGATCGTAAAAATTAGACTTTATAAACAACCACAATTTAAAAGAAAGAAAGGGGGCGCGTGAGAGTTTAAAAAAATTTAACCACTCCAAAATTGATTTTGTAATTTATAGCTTCCCATCTTGAGAAAAGACGTTTTAAGAATGGAGCTGTTTTACAGCCGACGAATGATAGGGTAGATGGCGCGGGCGCCGAATGGATAAAATTATCGAAGGTTTGATAAATTTATCATGCATAAAGTATTAATACTGTTATAATAATAATAATTCACTAAGAGATGTCAAACTGCCCATCAATTTAGTATTGGGTTGTTTCAAATGAAATAGCCAATTAAAGGTACGAGCTTTTCTATTGGTGAAGACGAGAACACAAGCTGCGGATTATCCAAATTTTTGGTGTCATTGGGTAAGGAAACCTGGGTGTCATGAAATGAGAGTAATTTTTACGTGAATTGAACGTAGAAGAGCGAAAGCTGTGGATTCAAGCTTAGTCATGGAACCAAGTCAATTAAAGAGAAAAATTGAGTTTAAATTTGGGTATTCTGCGAATGCTGCAGCCAAAAGATTAATAAAGCATCTGGCTCGATGTTGAACATGAAGATATGAAGCTTACAAACCCTGTGACCATCGCCATTCCTCCATTACTGCAATGTTAGAACTTCCATCTCTTGCGGAACCCTAAGATGTCTCTTAATTTAAGAGTTGATTTCTTGTGATCTTGACGAATTAAAGAATAAGACTGAAGCAGATCCACTATAGACGGTGCGAGAGATCGCCCAGAATTAAAAGGTGCATTACCATTTTCTGGTACATACGGATAATAGAGAAGGTATTTGCCACACACACTCACAAAACAGAACAAAGCACAGCGACTTGAAGCGTTTTTTTTCCTTCTCCAAAGAAACTATTGACGAAAAGTAGATTTTGTATTGCAATCGTTCACGTTCGGCTCTATGGTTGGGAGTAAAGCTTGGTTCCCACTGGCAGAAAACAAGAGAGCAGAAACCAGGGCGTATTTTTTCTGCCTTTTTACTTTCTGCTCCTGCAGGTGTCCCACATGGCAGAAACTCAAAAAGATAAGATAGCAGAAGTTTTGCCCAACACAAATGCACTGCACCGAAGCCGTCGAACGATCTAAACGGTCGGCTTCGACTGCACACAGTACGTACACAGTTCGTTTTTGCATTCAATTGTTGTTTATTCAATTTAATTTGATTAATTAATTAATAAATATATATTTCGCACCTCTTCTATTAGCGCTTCTACATCAATTTTCTTTCTCGGCCTCTTCACCTTTGTGAGCTGAGTGTCCGACATTTTTATTTTGTGAGAGAGAGAGAGGACATCTCTGTGACGTCACTGCAGAGATCGTTTACTATTGGCTGAGCAATCGTTTCTGCCCTGCTTGTACCACAAAAGTTGAACTCAACCCAACTCTAAAAAGCAGAAATTTTCAGTTGGGCAGAAGAGACGAAAAGGGGAAGTGACATCATAAAATTTTTCTGCTTTGTGGTTTCTGCCGTTGTTTTTACGCGTGGTTCCCACATGCGTAAAAACAATGGCAGAAACTACAGAGCAGAAAAAATTATGACGTCACTTCCTGTTTTCGTCTCTTCTGCCCGACTGAAAATTTCTGCTTTTTGGAGTTGGGTTGAGTTCAACTTTTGTGGCAGAAGCAGGGCAGAAATGGTTGCTCAGCTAATAGAAACCGATCTCTACAGTGACGTCACAATGACGTCCTCTCTCTCACAAAATAAAAATGTCGGACGTTGAGCTCACAAAGGGAAAGGGATGTGGGTATGAATTTTTTTTAATACAATTGAATTAATCAAATTAAATTAAATAAACAACTATTAAATACAAAAATTCGATATGATGATTGATGAGGAATGAACGAACTGTATACAGTGTGCAGTCGAAGCCGACCTTTAAGAGCGATCGACGGCTTCGGTACAGTGCATTTGTGTTGGGCAAGAATGCCAAATTGCAACAAAGGATGGCGCTTGGGTAGCAGACTTCTGCTGTCTCACCTTTTGAGTTTCTGCCATGTGAGACACCTCCAGGAGCAGAAAGTAAAAACGCAGTAAAAATACGCCCTGGTTTCTGCTCTTTTTGTTTTCTGCTAGTGGGAACCATGCTTAGAGACATTATAGGAAGAGTTCTGAAGCTATCTGTCCATCTAGTAGCTTACCAGATACAGGGTGTTCCAAAAGGTCGTTTACAAACTTTAAGTGCTGGTCTGTCAAACTATGACGAACAAGTTTTACATAGGAAGTAGTGTCCGAAAACGTGACCAGCCACCGCTAGAGGGTGATGTCCGTAGGCGTATTAGAGAGCGGAAAGAGGGATGCAGGAGCAGGATGCATCGATGCAGTAATGAAGAAATGGTCGATATGCATTACGTTTATGGGACCTTGGATGGAAATGGACAATGATTCTTTTGTTAATAAAGTCATGTTAACATTTTTGCGTGTCGGTCACGTTGCTGTAGCACCCCACGGTTTGATTTTCGGACACAACTTCCTATGTAAAACTTGTTCGTCATGGTCTGACAGACCAGTACGTAAAGTTTATAAACGACCTTTTGAGACACCCTGGAGTGGTTCCCCGCCAGTATCATTAACTATTCTTTTTTCTCACAGAGTCAAATCATAACAGCAGATAGGTAGCTATTGTGCTGTTATACTGCAGATGAACAAAAAACGGTGTTAAGCAGTCAGCACTTGCAAATAGACATGGTGTCAGCATATCCATTATTTGTACTATAAAGCTGTTCCGATCTTTCATTGGAGAATAAAGGAAGATTGCAATTAATGTCTAGGAAAATTGCGTCGCATGGTGGGGGACAGAACAAGATGGAGGGTCTTTACTCTTAATGTCGCCAAAAGTCGAACCCGACTTGACGGAACCTAACAACAATAACAAAGCTGTTCCACAGCCTCTTTATTCTCCTGATCGTTTGAATTTACCATCTTTCCGACATTTAAACAACTTTTTGTGTAGGAAATGACTTATGAGAGTATGAGACAGTGGAACAGTTGATCACATGTAGAGATGCTGAATTTTTCAAACATGAAAGTAGTAAAGAAGAAACTCATTGGCAACAATGGATTGCTTCTGCTGGAGATTACTTTGATTAACTAGATTTTTTCTTTTTGATTTTTCTAAAACACATAAAACCGGCCATTTCATTTGCAACGACCAATAGTTTCACTCATTAAATGCTAAATTGACGTTCGATTATAAAAAAGGAGAGTAGAAAGAGGAGGCTTCAGTCTTTTTTTGAATGGCAGGAGTTTTTCTTTTAAATTCATTGTGACTCTGTCGGTCGTTTAGAATTAAGAACCGTAAAAAAAGAACTGACGTTGATTGGACGTTAAATGAGAACTTTTCTTTTAAATCCTGGAGAAAATTTTTTCATGCTCGGTCGCAATCAGTGAAGACTTTAAATTGAAAACTCAAGTGAAAGGCAAGCTTGACTTGAAAAGAGAGCCCTTCCATGAATTTTATTATTTTCTTTTAGATTAAGGGACTGCCTCTTTTACTCATTTCGCGAGGGGCTTTTTGATGGTGAGTTATTGTTATTCAATTTTACGGTGATCGAAGAATAATAAACAACAAAGTTTGGCGCAGTAATTGGCCCGCGTTGATTGGTGAGAAGCTGAGAGATAGATTTTCGGAAGTTAGGAGAGAGAAAAAGGGAAAACGTGTAATCAGTGGAAGGCAAGGAAGCAACCCATCCACTTGGGAGGGTGTTGCCATCGGAGCGCCCGGGATCCTGGGTTCAGAGGCGAGGCGCAGGCGTTAGACTCCGATTGTCGGCGACAGGGCCAGTCATTAGAGTCACTTAGCGTTAGGCAAAAGGCGAAGGGGATGACGAAGTAGCCGGCGGAAATGGTTGTGTAAATCACGCTTTATGGAGTCGCCAGCCTCGCTCGAGTGTGTAATGGCGCGGGAGAGAATGGCCGGATTGGCTATTAATGAAGCTGTTCGGGCGGCGAAGACGTCGAGCGCATTCGAATTGTTATGAAGGGAAATGATAGGAAGAGAGAGAGAGAAAGAGAGAAAGAGCTGCACACTCTCTACCGCTCTACTCTGCTCCGTTCCTTCTTTCGTTCGTTCCTTGAATAGAGAAAGGGAAAATGAGAAGCGAAGAATTGGAATGGGGTTTAGAGAGAAATTGAGACTGCCGAAGGAAAGAAGAGATCCTCTTTGGGATTGTAGATAAAACATTATCTCCGAGAAAGTAGAAAAGTTTTGAGAACTATGAAAATTGAACGTCCTGAATCTTTTATTATTATTTTTATTATTATAGAAGGACAATAATAATATTAGCCCCTACCCGTTGATTCTTCCACAAAGTTCATTTTCATCTTTTTTAGTGTTTTCCCCTGTCTTAATTGCTGTATCCCTGAATTTTAATGTTTTATGCAGCCGTCGCTTTTAGAAATCTCACCATCTTTTTAATGATTTCAAAATATTTAACAATTGCTCTCCGTTAAAGTACAGGGGCATTCATAATGTACTCCCTGGTTTCAAAAAAGTCACCCTGTAGCACTGTCCTTTTGAGTCAGATTTGATGGCTGTGGAACCAGACGCCTGATGGCTCTTTCAACTTCGTCCCGCAAATGCTCAATTGGATCGAGATCTAGTGATTGTGGGGGCCACCTAAGCAAGATAAAGTCTCCCTCACGTTCTTGAAACCACTCCTGCACAATACGAACACCCTGACATGGTGCATTGTCTTGTTAGAAGAAGCTATCTCCATTGGGATACATGAACATGATTGGATGAACATGATCAGCAACGATACTTAGGTATATTGTGCTATTCAGACGTTGTTCCACACGAATTCAAGGGCCCAAATCATGCCAAGAAAACATTCCCCAAAACATAACACAGCCCCCACCAGCTTGAAGGGTTCTACTCATGCATGCGGGGTCCATGCTTTCATGCGGTTTCCGCCAAATTCTCACTTTGCCATCTGCATGATGCAACTAGAAACTTGATTCATCTGACCACCTGACTTTTTTCTAATGCTCGACTGTCCAATCCTTGTGTTTCTGTGCGAATTGGAGACTTTTATCTTGCTGACTGCAGACAGCAAAGGTGTTCGAACAGTCCTTCGACTTCCATATTCCATACGATGCAGCGTACGGCGAATAGTGCGTTCAAAGATCATTTAAGAGGATCCCTTGTTAAGATCTGCAGTAAGTTGATTCACTGTTGTCGTATACCAGTCTTGCCACTCTCCGTTCTGCCCGGACATAGACTAGTCACTGACGGCCACAATTCGTACGTTCATACCCAGTTTTCCGGCTGACAGTCCAGTCTTTAAACATTTTAACAGCATGCTCTTGAACATTTAGCGAATGCAGCTATTTTGCTGATACTCGACTCCGAGCGCCAAGAATCATCCCACGTCCAAAGGCTGTTAAATCGCGTCATTTACCCATATTTTCAGAAACAAATCACTTCCACTGTCGTGGTAAACAACCTGCTTTCCTGTTTATAATGATCTGGGCGACATCATAGCTAATTTGCCTACAAACTTCAGCTGGTCATAATAATCTAGCCACTCAATGTGTAATGTACAGTCAGGTGCAAAAAGGTTTTTACCGGCACCGTAGGAACTGAGTTTCCTGGATGTTGATCGGTTGCAAAATCAGGAACTTTTACTGAGAGTCAAGGCAGATTAAACTGGACTTATTCCTTCTGCATGAAAATAGGATAGCAGGTATACGCTTGGGATGTGCTATTCACGTGCTCAACTATGACTTAAGTCTAAACCTTTTTGCACCCGATTGTACATGCCTGGTCATTGAATTGGAAACAAGAGTGAAATTTGAAAACTTGTTTTAATCCATTTTTATGCAAAATTGATTGAAGTGATGTGATTCAAGCGTATACTTATCGCCTAGTTAAAAAGTAGTTGGGTGGGTCTAATCAATGAACTTGATCAGCATGGGAGAGAAAGAATAACCTAACTGACTTCAAAAAGGGGCTTGTCTAGCGTAACACGATTGAACAACGAAGCAGCTTACTAGATTCTCGCAAGATAATCCTCTGTTTTTGAAAAATGATCCACAGTCACTGTCTACAGAGGGCTGTGTTTGGAATCTATGCTAACAAGTTATAGGTGGCTAGAAAAAGTGGAAAACGCCTTTCGCCATCATCGAGTGTGTTCAGTCTTGTAGCCATGCATCGTTTCTATTGCCCTGAATTGCAGTTTCCACGCAGGAGGCTGGAACGCTGAACACCAAAATCAATTCGCAACCACTCATATTGACACGCTTTACAAAGATCGTCCACTGTTCGCGGCTCTCTCCGAAGGCCCGTTTAAGTAGGCCAAAGCCACAAAAATCCAAGCGTATGTCGCTGAATGGAATGGGGCGAATTCTGGTATCTTCTTGCATGCGTTCCAGGAACAGGCGATGTGACTCGACGCCTTGTCTTGGTGCAGTCATACCTTGTTTACCTCTGTACCAGGGATGTCGCGGTTAAATATCGGGGTAGAACGTTAGTCTGATAGTACATGGCGTTAACTTTGACCTTTGACTCAACTCTGTGTAAAGTTAACGTGCCATTGTAGCTGTATCCCGCCACGATCATGAAAGCTTTTATAAATGTTTCCTTGCATTGACGGTAACCATTTTCTGAAGTTCTTAAACCTCTTTGAGCGGTAAAAAAAATGGCTCAGCTCTTATTGTAGTCGCTTAAATAAACATATGCCTCATCTTATGTGACCATGTATTTCCACGTTTCATCCGCAAGTTTCGTTCATACAGTTTATGGCAGCTGGTCCGTCGCTCTTGAACATGGCGTGGCAACAACTTATGAAGATGGCTCTTGTATCGCTTCTCCAGTTTAAATCACGGTTGATAATTGTGTTTACCGCGTACACAGATGTACCTTCCTTCTGTTGCAATGGCCCCTTGTGTTGGTGGGTTACATTCAATGACGAGGGCCCGAACTTTCCGGACGACGTCAGGAGTACGGCTAGTGGATGATCTAGGGTTCCGCTGCTTTTTACCCTGAGAAATGGCGCCTCCTGTTATTTAATACACCTGAAATCTCTTTCTTGGAAAGTACGAAGCCTTGCTTCTTGCATGCTTTCATAATTTCGGAATAGCTGAATTTTACACCAGAAAGGGCTGTTATGTAGCTCTCCCAATACCTGTCAATTTTCGGTGGCATAACTCGATTCTTTTAGCTCGCTGTTCGAATTCTAACTATTTTAATACCTGTCCTAAGAATACTCCACGTGATAGCTCACGTAAAATGAACGCGCCTGCCATTTTAAATATGCTGATTGTTACCATAGACCTCTGTACATGGGGTAAGTGTGGCTCAAAGACACACGTGAAGATGAAGTAGTCTAACAAATCATGATATTCGGTATGTTGTTGTGTAGCGATGGTTGCAGAGCGTTTAGCGAGATGAAGCAATAGATCCCTTATCGAGATAATTTCTATCATAGTTCGGAACAGGTTAACCTTACAATGAATGAACAAGTATAGCTGCGAAGTCTGTGATACTGCTTATCGCATGTTTAGTTTGACGAGCACGGGATCAATAAAGAAGAGGGGGCAGGAATAAGAAAAACTTACTCTAAAGATAGGACAGTTGCGTGCCATAGAATTATTTGGATACTGTTCACGCAATCTTCACATAAACATTTAAAAGTAATTGCTTCATTTGACTTGGTGAAGGTATGTGACTTGAATAGCGACGACATGGAAACCAGCATGGTAGCCATGATAACATATAGTTCCGAAAAGGTATCTGCGCGTGCGTTATTAAATAAAAAAGTATGAAAAGGCCTGGAAAGTGTTGTATTAAGTTTAATCGTGTATATTTACTGTATAATTATATTTAAAAAATGCTAGAACTATATTTCATGCGCGCATGGCCTTCTCGCTGCCTGTACTTATTCCTTCATTGCAAAGTTAATCTATCCATCTATCTAAGATGGAACTCGTCCCCCCGTGAGATTCATAGAAGGTGGGGCACATTTCACGGTCTACCTGAACATTGTTGCCGACCAAGTCCATTTTGCAATCCTGCAATTTTATCATTGACGTCTGTGATACTGCTTATCACACAGTTAGTTCAGTAGTTCGTTTGACGAGCACGAAGATGACTTCTTTCATTTATGCCACCTTTTGGACCATGAGTCTTTGTGTTGTCGGGTTTCTTGCACAGCCAAACGCTTGATCAGTCGAATGGCATAGAGTATATACGACTAGGACGGTTCGCTTCATGTTGCTTTCTCCGTACTAAAAGTTCCCGAAACCAGATGTCTTGTATACTGCAAGAAGCTTGTTCACAAGAACTTTTAGACATAAAGATTCCGGCCTCTTTACAGCTTTTTACAAACATGCTTGCAGTGAATCCTATATCGGAAAGTGGCTATTTGGGATGTATGAAGAACTTAAGTCATTTTTTTCGGATCAGCGTATAAACAGGAATGAGTGTTGTCAAGGTGTTAATTAATTTGGATCGGTCCATTACGTTACAGCGGAAATGGAAAATTGCTATACTTATCATATGTGATTAAATTTTCTAGACTCCTGTAATTTTGCATTGCAACCATTATTTCATGAAAATTACTAAGAAGTTGGACCTCCTTTTGGTTTTATTACGACCTTTACTTTTCGAGGTAGACTTTTCACCAGATTGTGGTAGCTTCGCCAATTTTCTTCCATTCTTCACCAAGAATAGTGCTGACCTCGGTCACAGATGTTAGGCGATGTAGTCATCTTCTCCCGTTAATCCTCCAAGTGTTCAATGAGATTATCTGGGAGAGATGAGGCTCTGTGCCGGCCTGCTCGTTTCCTCAACTCCTGTCTCCTCAAACCATTCCTGGACAATAAGGAGCACTGTCATGTTCGTATAGAAAAAGCCCAATCCCAAACTGTTGTCACAATGTTGGCAGTGCAGAATTGACTAGAACAAGTGGGCATGAAGCAGCCAGGCATAAAGCTTTTTTCCGAGCATCCGCCATTCTCAAACTCGATCATCTAAATGCCAGAGTGTTTACCGAGATTTGTCGCTCCATAAGACGGTATCCCATTGTTCAATGGTCCAGTTTCGATTAACTTCACCAGTCTGAATGTCGCTTCGCATTGATTCTACTGATGTGAGACTTAAGAGAATCAGCACGGCCATGAGAACTTAAGATCCTGTTCCAGGCGAATGGTCATTGTATTGAATTTACTTGAAGTCTCATTTTGAAACCCTGTAGCAAATGTGTAAGTCGAAAACTTACAATTGCATCGTGTCTGTCATTTTCTTTGGACTATCATTTTGCGATTTCACTACGTTGCTTTTGAGATTTTCACTTGACAGATACTAAGTTTATTTACAGTTGAAAGGTGTGTTTACAGAATGACAGAACTCTGGCATACAGATTTTACATAGGTGAACGATCCATACTGCCTCAGTTGAACGACCCATACTCAGCTCAGTTGAACGACCCATACTCAGCTCAGTTGAACGACCCATACTGCCTCAATAAGAATCACAATGAGCCCAGAAAAACATGTTTCTATTTATATTACCTTGAACATCATACACATGTAAATTAGGAACACGTAATATTGTTTTGGATGGGTGTCTATAAAGTGTTAGTCACATTGTGTACAACCATATGAACATTACTATGAAATTACATTTGAAAAGTTTAGTACCATTCTCCTATATTTCTGCCTCTTATGGCATTAATGGCACGCCAAATTAAACTTGTATGATTAAAAACGGTATCTAGTACTTGACGTTAAGAGCCGTATATACAAGAGATAATACAATAAAGGGTAATTGTAAAGGTCGGCTCTTTCCGATCAGCACTCTCTTTGAGACGGTGAAAGAAAGAAATAACATTAGGGAACAAGCTAATAACTTATTAACCAGTTTCCTTCAGCCTGATGCTAACCAATCAGCTTAAAGATCCGAAGGGCAGTTATCTCAGAAGAGTCCGAGTGAATTATTTAATATAAATTAATTAGACTCGCGAGCGGTCTGTTTAAAAAGTTTCCCTCGAGAGTCTTCATTCGCCTATAACCATTCATTTGCATTTAGATGAAGAGTTTGCTTAAAGTCGGTGCCGAAGACCGTCGCCTTTGTTCAAGTGACATTACCACTAAGTTTATGAGGAACCGACGTCAATGCGGAACTGTAAACATAAAGCAAAGGAAAAGTTGAGGACACTAGAACGGCAGATCTTTGACGAGGGAAGATCAACATACGCAAATACACTTTGAAACTTGAGTGCGATTGTTTGTTCAACAACAGTCTATATGAATCTATTTTGACGTGTGAGACTGTATTTGAACTGAGAACAGCAACGCCAGCCGCAACCACCCCCTTCAGTGGTCGTGAGTTGGGCCGACGCCAACCTAACCAGCCGTGAACAGAACAAACACACCTGCTGGGATTATCTTTCGTTACTTAAGCAGACACACGCACACATACTCCTACTCTGTAAATGCTTACGTTCGAGTAATAATTTTGGAAACCCGAGGAGGGGTTCGGGTTAATAATTCAAAACAATGATGACAATAGGCGACAGTGACTTAATTGGGACACTGAAAACTCCAAGAAATAGAGATGAAATTTAAAACCGACATGTCACGATAAGTCACATAAATCAACAGATATAAAAATAAACGTTTCTTAGAAGTTTCTTTATTAATATACGTCAAACATCCGATTTTACCTGCAGGGTTGGATAAAATTGGATAACCACCCATTTTATGTACGTTAAAAACTGAATTAGGTGATCAAATTACACAATTATAAAACTTTTCGGTTTATATGAACGAGGGTCACTTACAAAGTCACGGCAACTATTTTTTGCAGGCAAATAAATTGTTAATAATATACAAACAAACACTTCATAATATACATATGAAAATATCACACACGATATAGTTTATCAATAATGTCTGTTACATGGGTTATTCAGGAAGTATTGTCGACAAGCGAGAAGAGTAAAAATAAAAAAAATAAGATTATTTTGTATAATTTTATGCATAGTTGTCTGGTCAATACCTGTTTCTGTTGCCAACTCCTGTAGAGACCATCGTCTGTCGTTTTCTAAGCATTGTGCGATCACAGCACGAGCAACATCTGAACGAACAGTGGTAGGGCGTCCTGTACGAGCCATATCAATATTTGCTATTCGTCCATGTTGGAAAGCTGCTACCTACCTTGTAACAGCTCTGTATGGGAGTGCACGATCTCCAACAGCTTCTAGGCGTTTTGCATGAACATTCCCTTGTGTTTTGACCGCGAAACACTGTTGTTTTTACGTACGCACTTTGTTCCAGCCGACCCACATCCATACTTGACTTTCGCGCATCCTTTCCTCTTCCATCCTTGAACAGCTACACCATCTAGCGGCAGTGTTGCCAGATTTTTTTTTAGCAAAAATACCAAATGCCGGTCGAAAATATACCAAATTATACTAGATGTCTACATCCAGAATACTAAAATTATACTAAATTTTTCAGACAATTTTTTACTGAAATACATTGTTAGGACTACATTATGATAATTACATACAATTTTTACAAAATAATTATGTGCTAGCTTTTAAGCTATCGAAATGAAAAACAGAGAGGAGATAAACCTAAAAATCCTACTTGCAATTAATTGTTAAGTCTTCTAAAATATTTAGGCCACTGGTCCTGCTAGAGTCCTTGTCGATCGACTACTGATACTGCTGCACCTTATTTATCTGCTTATACAGTACTATAAAGCACCAATGGGAGGTCAGCGCCAAATTTCGAAACCGGATTAGCTACTGTATCCAGTAAAAGAACAATGATATGACGCAATCACGCCTCAAAGAGTCTGGTCTTCCATTGGTCTTCTCGTCTCGTCCTCGTTCTTATTCAGCATGAACTAATCAAAAATGAATAGAATACTAAAAAATTACTAAAATAAACCCTAAAAATACTAAAAATCTATCAAAAATTCAAAAATACTAAAAAATCTACTAGATACGAAAAATACACCAAAAATATACCAATTTGGTATAAAAAATACTAAATCTGGCAACACTGTCTAGCTATATCAATAATTACAATGCGTCTCCATGCCATTGCTGCATATCGAAAAATGTGGATTGCCGTCTGGGATTCCGCTGAAATAAATAGTTGCCATGAATTTTTAAGTGACCCTCGTGTATTTGTATAGTCCACGATCGATCTAACATCGTCAGTCCAAATCTAGGCATAAATGACGTTTTTATAATTTTTTAAGTGTATATCATCATATGATATCATGCTATGGGATATTTTTCTGTATTTTGAATTTCTATTTACGTTTTTTTTAAATTTCCCTCTAAATTTACATACTCAAGTTCATCTATTATTAAAAAAAAAAAAATTGTAGCTCTTTGCGTATGGCAACAATGAACGAACTCAAGAATGATCTGGTTAATTATTAATTATTTTATTAATTATTTAATTTGAATGGATGACAACACTAAAAACAATATTGGCAGCATTGTTAAAATCAAATAAATACCACCTGTTTGATAAATAAGTAGGTCATTCTTTTTTTCAAGAATTATAGCATTCAATTTTCAATAGTCTCAATATTTGAATACACAAACTTATTAGAGTAAAAATATCGTTGGCGGGCGAATTGTAAGTAAATTCAAATAATCAAGCGTTTTATACTTTTTAAAGGAATTGAACTAGTTTTATTTAAATCAAATTTAGTTTTATAAAATCACTTTACAAACCTTCAATATAAGCTCAATTGTTCCTTTTCACAATTTCCCCATGTTTGGACAAATTTTGTATTTTGGACAGTTCGCTTTCATTGTTGAGCTGTTTGAATACCTGGGTGACCTTACCAATCGTACCAAAAGGTTTTCCTACGGAGTGGTTGCTTCTGTTTGGAGAACAAATCAAAGCCTAATAGAGAAATCAAGCAAAGCTTTGTGAAACTTCAATTTAGATATACAGGTATTGGACATTGAAACTGAAACACCTTCGCAAATAGCACTGGATACCCCCAGGGCTGAATAGAACTTTCTGCTAGGTAATTAATCGTATGCATATCAATGAATTATGTGTCAGAGTTCTTGGTAGTCACTCCAGTAGAAAAGTTCGATAGTAAGCTTCAAATTGTCTGTGCAGAGCGCTATAATGGGAGACATATCCGACTTCAAAAGAGGGCAGATTGTTGGCGCGCGTCTAGCAGGTGCATCTGTGTCCAAAACTGCCACACTTTGTGATGTCTCACGTGCTACAGTATCCAGGGTGATGTGTGCATATGAACAGGAAGGACGAACCACGTCCAGGAGGAGCAACTGCAGGAGAAAACGGAAGTTATCGGAAAGAGACGTCAGGACATTGACCAGGATTGTTGCACGAAAGCGGAAAACCACCGCAGCAGAAATCACCGCAGAAATGAATACACACCTCCAGGAACCTGTGTGCACGAAGACAATCCGTCGTTACCTGCATAAATCCAACATCCATGGCAGGGTTGCTATACCGAAGCCTTTCATCAGTAGTACAAATGCCTCCAAGCGGGTTCAGTGGTACCGGACGCATAAAACCTGGACGTTGGATGACCTCAAACGCGTCATATTCTCGGATGAGTCCAGCTACACTGTCTTCCAAACAACAGGGAGGGTATTCGTCTGGAGGAGCCCGTCTGATGCCTACAACCCAGACTGCTTGGCAGCCACAGTCAAACACGGAGGTGGATAAGTAATGGGTGGATCAGTAATGGTTTGGGGTGCAAACTGTGCAGGACCTCTACCGATCCTTCCCAAGACGTGTTGCTGCTGTGCTGGCTGCCCACGGTGCCCCAACACCTTATTAAATAAAGATTTTGGATTTCTACCAGGTGTTTCAGTTTCAATGTCCAATACCTGTATGCCTTCAGCCGCTACGTTACAACTGACTCGAATTGTTTTCTTCTTCTTTTTATAGCACAATTGTTCAAATTAGAAGCTATCCAGCAAACTATTGGAATGTCCCTCGTTCCGTGTCGTTCTCCTCGTTGTTCTGTTGTGCTTTGACGAGCTTGCTGTTTTGTACGCCAATTTATCGGTTTGCCTTTAGAAGAAGCCTTTGACCTCTTTCTCCCATGCGATATTTTCTCTTTTTGAGCTTTACTTTGAAGCTCACTTGATGTTTGCATGGACTAGGAAAAAGGAGTGACGATTTTCCGTTTTTGTTTTCCCTTGTTTTTCCTTCATATTGTTTTTTGGTTTCGAACAAGGGAAGCTTTCCCTCGTTTTTCCTGTTTTTGGTTTCTCTTTTTCAAGACTATGAATATCCAAGACTATGAATATCCATCTCGAAGGAGCTCATACAACAGTAGGATACTTCTTAATTTAGGAATTAGTTTACTTCTTTTGGTGGATTAGAAACTTTTGAATTTTTCAGCAATAGTAGAATATGTATTACTCTTCATATTGATACCAAGCACGTCGTTGTGCACTGTTAGGTTTCTCTTTTCCAAGACTTAGAATATTCATCTCTCGCAGCACATAATGGAGAAATGTTTTATGACGAAACATAACGTAGCCCTTGTTTCAGCAGGCACACTATCCCATTTTAAGTTATTTATTTTCTTAATTTACATTTTTGTTCGCACTTTTAAGGCGCTTTGCAGTTCAATTAATACGCATGATGCTTTGAAAATGGGTTAATTCTATGATACACAAGGAATTAATAAGTAAAAACTGGAGTTAATGCTCCAAGGATAAGATAATGATATTAATGGAAAAATGGAAGAAAAAATTCCGCGGCTTTGAATCGGTAGAGGCAACGAGCGTGATACTCGTGGTCCTTGGTTCGAATCCAGGTCGTGGATTTTTCCTTCCATTATCTAGGATAGTTTTCTTTATAATGCTACATAAAAAGAACATTCGTTTATATAGAAATAGGTCCCGCCCTGAATTATTAAGTAAAATTAACAAAGAATTCGTTCGTTCTTGTGTCTTATAAGAGAGAGATAGGATGGTCGCTTCCCTTTTTTTGGCGAATGATTTGGGAGGGTAGTGTCGTCGTCATCGGCGGCGATTTGTTTGTCGACGAAAACTGAGCCTCGTAGTACGTGCGAATTCTTTGCCAACAGAAATCTTTTTCCGTGTAAATCTTTCACATTCCCTTTCTCTTTCTCTTTTCAGGTACAATAAGCCATTTGAAGGGGATAGGGCTCCTTTTCTCTCCACCAAATCGATAGCGAGGTAAGTGACTCCTTCCTTTCACCTTCTTTAACAACGAACAATAGCGTTGGAAACACGTGGAAACTCGAACCTTTTCAAGACATGAAAACCCATTAAAAACTTTTTTCTGTAATGAAAAATAATCTTGCTCTTTTTTTTAAACAAAAAATTATAAGGAACGAGTTCGTTCTCATTTTATTTCTGCTGAAAGAAATCTTGACGACTCTCCATTAGAACAAGGAGTTTTGAAACGCAAGTTCTCAAGCGATAGTTGGGAAATTGTTTTTGAAGTCTAAATTTTACTTTTCGTTTTTTAAATGAAATAATCCATCGGATTTGAAGATTAATGATTTGAATCAAGATTTCTATCAATTAAAAGAGAACCCCCATTGGTATCCACTGATGGCATTGGGTTAATGTGAGAATTATCTTGATTGTTACTATTAATATTAAGAACATTATTTTTTTGGTAATGTTTTCTATAATATCAATCTTTGATATTATCTTTAATATGGGACAAGAACTTTTATTATTCCTCATGGTCGTTCTTCTCTCTCTCTGAAGAGAAAATAAAGTTTTCAAAAAAAATCACGGATGATATTCTAGATACGTAAACACACCGGACAAAAATTTATGGAATACCGGAAACAATAAGCTTTAAAACACCAAGCTTGGAACTAAACTTTTGTGAAGTTCATGACAGTGGACTACTTGCTCGTCATTATAGATATCCTGTCCATAGGTATTTCAATTAGCTTTATTTCATGTTGAATTATAAAAAAGACGTGATGGAAAAAAGGAGCCATTGTTTTTGGCTAGAAGCATAATCGAGGTGTCGAGGTTTGTTGGAGTGTTCATTTACAGTGCAAGAGATTTGGAAGTGACCACTCTAAGCGGAAGAACAGTAGACGAATGATGATTATGACAAATCGAAACATCTATATCCTTTTCTATCGAACTTGAAAGCCTCGATTTATATCACGTCGATGAATACAGATCTACAGATGTAACATCTGTTTATTAATGCGACAACCAAATAGTAGAGTGTACATTTCTTCGGATAGGACGGAAATAGCGTTTGAGCCGAATTACCAAACTGGTCAAAAAGAGCTGCAACGATATAATGTTGGAGTCAGTAAAACATTCTGAGAACGAACACTTTGTCTAGAACTACAGAGGTTACGCATTTTCAGTCGTAAAATTGACATTGATAACACCCATCTAGATATCCAGCATCGTCGTTAGGCCATCGAAGATTGGAGACGCATAATATGGTCTGATGAATCTAGGTTTTGCATGTATTCCAATAAAAGGCTCGGGAAGACTTCAAACCAGAATGGTCCAAAGAGTAGTACAGGAACTGGAAGTTTAATTGAGGTATTCATTATCAGATATTGAGGTGTTATCATTTGTCCAGTTTCTAAAGAGAAAAGGCCAAATTGTAGATTCAGTTTCATGGGAATAATTGTTGTTCATGTCGTGCTAGAATTATAACGATTGGTTTAACGAGCACCAGACTAAAGTTCCAAGCCTCATCTGGCCAGGTTTCGGGCTCGTTTTCCGCCTACAACGTCTCTATGAGAACTGAGACAATTTTATGATAAAAAGTGGTATTAGATTCCGTCAGCCGCTATCCAGGACTTATATATGTCAAATCCCCAGGATACTTCAGGCCGTTTTGGATGAAAAAAGTGGCCCAACACCATATTGAGTAAATATTTTGTTTATTTTTTTATACCAGTGTTTCTACTTTATTGTCAAGCCTCTGCACTTCTTTTCGTAATTTCAAATTTGTCATTCTGTATTTTATATGCAAGCTTTCCAGAATTGTTTAATAGTTTCTGCTGAAAATCACTATAAACACTGTAAAATATCACGTTAACCACTCAGCTGTAGATTATACATTGACAAATTAAATTTATCTGGCTTTCTACTAAACTGAAAAAGCCATGAAACATGTGTAAGAGAAAAAGAATAGAAATGCTGTGTTTAAAAGCTCAGTGTTTGCTTAGGTATCAAAAATACGAGGTGCTACCCAAAATTTTCCGAAATTGTTTTATTCTGACCGAACAATAAGAGGTACAAAGTTTTGCCGAAAGATGGTGTTAGGGGTACGTCTCATCCGTAATTGTGCCAAGCCATGTCATCCTATGTTCACGTGATTTTGAGTTTGAGCTGTGTTTGTCACTGTTTGTGTTGGTCGTGTTGCGATTCTTGATATCAAAGCTGAAGAAAACTGCGGCTGAAACCCACAGACTGTTGAAGGAGGCTTTTGCTGAACAAGCTTTAGACCAACCCAAACATTTGAGTGGTTTAAGCGTTTCAAAGGTAGTCGTGAATCTGTGGAAGACGACAAGCACTCTGGTCAACCGTCAAATAGCACAACTATGGAAATTATCACGAAAGTGCGTGACGTGATTCGAGAGGGCCAAAGTCAGACCATCCACGATGTTTGTGATCGCCTTGGACTATCATACGGGACGTTTAGAGACGACTGAGGGAAAACGTGAGGCGCAAAAGGCAAGGGATGTGGAAGAAGAAAGAGCCCCTTAAGGGACATGAGGTGGTTCTGACGGCGAGGTAAACGCTGCCATTCAACCATGAGTTGGCGCAATGCTTGGAAAGGAATGGGACTATGTCGAAAAGTGAATAGTGCATTACATAGAGGACAAATGTGAATATAAGATACAAAAAGAATTTTGAAAATCGGTTAACAAATAAAAAAGTTACAGCCATGGAGACCTTATTTATCAATCGCCCCTCGTACATTCACCGACCAACTTATTAGGAATCTCCCCGAATGGGTCCTGTCCTCGTTTACATGTTCAGATGATCCCCATCGGAATATAGGAGGAACAATGGACATCGTAGCGCACCTTCACCTCAACCGCGTCACGGACAAGGCCAAAAAAACTAACAGACTTCGAAAGTTATGTGATAAATGACATCAGAAAATTAAGTGCCAGCCTTAAGGAAACTGTGACTCTTTGGGCTTTTTAAAAAAAGTCGTTGCCGAATGTCGTGATCAAGACAAACCATCTTTTAAAGGCACATTTATGGATATACACGGATCGAGGATTACCGGAGTGAGCGTAGGATGTCTAGGCTCATCAAAGGCAAATGATGTGCACCATTCACCGACTTACACAATATTAGGCTAATGATGTGGTCTGTATTTTGAAACAGTGTACATCGAACCCTTTTGCAAACTGAATTATAACAGTAGATCCTCTTTGGATTCCTCTTCTATGGGAAGAGAATAGGAAAAACGACTCCAGCAGGTTCTTGCCCATCAAGAAAGAACTGTGGATTGCTCGGTCTGATGAGATCTTTTTCCATCTGCTCTGGAAGGTACGTATCAGGGTCTGGTGTCAGCCGCATGAGAGCATGGATTCTTCCTGCCAATACAATGTTCATGACATTTGCGAAGGACATTTTGGAATGCACAAGCTGTCGAATCTTTGCACAACGGCTGAATTATAACAGCGGGTGGGATCGTCGTGTTTTTCTACTTTTGGAAATAAAAAAACACAGGAAAGCGACTCTAGTAAGCTTGATTGAGCTGGAGAAGGATTACATGACCTGATGCATCCTGTCTAAAACTGTCAGCATATGTCGTCAGGCGCATGAGCCTAGTTCTTTCTTATCTGGTATCAATTGTGCAGGTCGATGGTCAACATGTGAAGTTTCTGGGGAAGCTATTCTCGGCCTTGCCTGAGCTCCTTAATCAAAGTTGATCAATGGGTAATGGCTACCGAGGACTTGATCAACGCCTAAGAGTACGTTCCTGCCTGTGGGCAGGACGCTGAGATCTTTTAGCAGGACTATGCTGTATGTCATAAGGCCTGTATTTTCAGTGAGTAGTTCAAAAACATACGGCAGACTTTGCATTGATCGACTGGGCAATATAAATCAACCAAGCATCTTTGGAAAGCCATTCTGATGGCATGGACCAGCATCCCTGCAGGACATTTCAGACACCTTTTGGATTTAGTATACAGAAGAATCCAGGCAGTTCTGCAGTAATCGTATTGGATGGAGTTCCTAATAATTTGGTCGGAATGTATATTTAATGATCGTGAGGTATAAAGACAAAAAACTATGTACTATGCTTTCTTGCGATAGTGTTTTAGTGAATTAAAGTTTTATAAGAGTTAAGTTCCAAACAGGAAGTGAATAGTGAATAAGTAAGAAAACGTGAAACTATCCGAGCAACAGCTGAAAGTTTCAATTGGGCTAGAATTGTTTTGTCTTATTTAGGTGAAGTAAGAATATGGTCGTTTTCCTTCAGAATTCACTTAACAACAGAGTTAGCTAAAAATGCATCGAGTCGTCTTATCTTCTACGTCTGTGCCGACCAAAGAAGGAAAGGGCCAACGAGAAAGTTTGTTCCTTCAACTCATCACAAAGGGGCTTTTCCGTTCGCTATAAACAGTGTTGTCGGGATCTTTCTCTTTCTCGACGGGGAGTGCCCAAGCTTTCCAGTCCCCTCTTTAAAAGGAATCTCTTGTAAATAGGACTCACAAACGAGGGAACTAAATGTTGTTATTGGGGCAAAACGTCCGCGGTTGTTTCATCTGTGGACGAGAGAGATTGTCGGTTCCGATTGCGCTTCCCAGAGCTTCGTTTTAAAGAAAGCGTTTTCTTCCCGGTTCGTTGTAGCGGGAGTTTTCGCTTCGTCCTGACGAAAATATTGTTACCCAAAAGAATTTTCTCTCTCTTTTCTCGTCGCTAATGAACTCAATTGTAGACGGAAGTTCGCGTGTGTGACGTCGGCTGGCATCCGGGCGTTGCTCGTCTCGGATTAAAGTTGGACAGATGTCGGATATGCAGAGGGCGCCGGAAGTGCCCAACGTTGCCTCGTGCTATCTCCTTTCACCAGATGAGAAACGGAGGAGCAACTCGACTAGAAATAAGCAGCTGATGAAAGGAGAAGTTTTCGAGGAAAGAATCTTTCATCTCGCAGCTCTTTATTTGTCTCGTTCTTTGCGCTGGTTTTATGAGAATGGAAAACAACAACGAAGAAAGGAGAATAAACGGCTCGAGGAAAATTTTCTCGGAAAACCAACATTCCACTCCGATAAATAGCCAAGGCCTCCGAAAAAGTTTTACTTTACTACGATCATTTATTTATAATCATAAAAATAGAAAAAAATAACTTCAATATTGCGAAAAAGAAAATTTTATTTTATGAACATGCGGAACTTTTATGATAAAGGCAATTTGAGAATACGAACCATAAGCGTTTGCTTATGATGTTGTTCGAATAATTGAGATTCACCGTTCCCAGTCTGGATGTATCAAAATATACGTGCGTGTGGTCCTTATACTGTAATATCACAAAAGAGGATATAAAAGTGGTTATTATATTGGCCATGTCCTATCGACATACCGAAGCTGCATATCAGGCGCTAATAACCAATTCGCTGTCGAGAACTGCGAGTCGCGGGTTCAAATTCCGATGGCCGAAACGCGTAAATCCATATTAATAATTTTATACTATTTGTTATCTAGTCCTTACTTTAATAAATACTTATTACCTAATTCCATGTTAAATAAGGAAATTTCATTATCCTCTTCTATATGTACTTTTCATGTCTCAAATGTTCATGAAAAATTATACCAATTAATACCCTTTCTTATTTTCTCCGTATTTGGTTTAGTTAGGTATGTAGATTATATTTACACTGATTTTGACATCAATCAATTTTTCGATTTTCTCACTGAGCTAAATAATATATTTCCTAGCATCAAATTTGCATATGAAATTGAAAGCAATAGCCATTTTCCTCTTTCTACGTTTAAGGTTAATGATGGTTAATAAGGTTTGCATATGGGGTAACCACTAACAATTACCGCTATATGATATAATGAAATACACTGAACGACCAATCTATTAGAGACACCATTTACGGAAAATGGATCGGCCTCCCAGTGACACCCAAACAATAGAACAAGCCGAAGCGGTGTATAAAAGGGATGGATTGGATCACATGTTACAGTCAGGACTGAATATGGGTAAATCCAAGGATTTGACCGACTTTGAACGAGACATGATCGTTGGAGCTCGGCGGGCGCAGTTGAGCATTTCGCAAACCGCGAACCTCCTCGGGTTTTCCCGTCCAACAGTGTCAAGGGTATTCCGTGAATGGCAGTTATGCCAAAATACAACCTCCAACAAACACAACTCCGTGCGAAACAGGGCCGTGGATGAACGAGGACAACGGCGACTGGCACGAATCATCCACAGCAACAGGACGGGAACAGCCCAACAAATTGCAGTGCAGTTCAATGAGGGAGCATCCCAAGCCATTTTCTGTCACCGCAAAATAGGAAAGCGCGCCTGCTAAGGGCACACAGGCATCGCCACTGGACACTGGATGAGTGGAAGAAGGTCGCCTGGTCCGACGAATCGCGGTTCCAACTTCATCATGCGGACGGCAGACTGCGCATCTGGCGCAGACAGCACGAGGCCATGGACCCATCCTGTCAGCAGACAACCGTACAGGCGGGTGGATGAGGAGTGCTGGTCTGGGGTGCCTTCTCTTGGAATACACTGGGTCCTCTGATATCCGTAGACGCATCCCTAAATGCGACACACAACCTAAACATTTTTGCCGATCAGGTGCACCTGACTGTGTTCCCTGGTGGTTACGGACACTTTCAGCAGGGCAATGCTCCCTGTCACCGTACTCGAATGGTCTTGGACTGGTTCGAGGAACTTGACGCGGACTTCCACCTGCTTCAGTGGCCAGCTCGGTCGCCCGATCTCAACCCGATCGAGCATTTATGGGATGAAGTGGAAAGAACCTGCACCAATTACGGAACGCTGTGATGTCAGCCTGAAGTGCTATTCCTCCACAACGGTTTCAACACCCTGTTGAATCCATGCCAGTACGTATTCAGGCAGTTCTCGCCGCTAAAGGAGGCGCAACACGCTATTAGCGGGGTGTCTCTAATAAATTGGTCGTTCAGTGTATTCGGTTCGCTATCAATATCATAAACATGCTATCTTTCATGCTATGATCCAATGTTTATTTTTATGTTCCCTTATCCGACCAAAATTAGAGTTGATACCATTAGAATTGAGCACCATTAAATCTTAGCAAGGTGGACTGGCTTTTTCGATACAGTTATCGATAATGTACATCGTAGGAATACATAAGCTTCTTAAGAGTCTACGACTCTAACTCCAGAAACAATAATATCCTAATTACAATAGTTTAACATTTGTTTCGGAGGTTAATAGAGGTCTTAAAGGATTTTACTACCTGCAACTTAAAGATAGCATTTAAATTGAATATTTGAAAAGTACTTGTTAGGAAATCTACAGATTCCTTTCCACCACTGGAAAAGACGGGTATCTAGATATTTAACTATGACTATGACTATGATTATGACTTAACTATGACTATTGCGATAACACACGATGTCAAGCAAAGTTCTCGACACATTTTCAAAAGTTGGTAAGAGCATTTCACAACTCTTAGGTCGGAGCGATCGAGAGTCGTCAGACATTTTTAGATTGAAGTTGCAGTATTAAGAGTTTAGATAATTTTAGATTACTTAGATCTGTCAATTATCCTTAAATTAGACATAGAATAGTAAGAAGCTGAAAACAGCTGACGTTTCGGCTAAAGACTATCCTTTTGTCAAAGCAAAAAAAATAATGCATTATTAAATTATTTAAACAGCCAAAATAGTGGACACTATGTTAACAAGAAAGGAAGAAAAGAAACCACCATTCACATAAATGAATTTTATAAAAATAAAACTCATATGTATATTTCGGTGCTCTCTGTCTACTTCATCAGTGAAAAATAACAAGTCGCTTAAGTTTTGAGCTTTAACGTTAAGAGCTAATTTTTATGCTTTTTTTTTGCTGAATCCGTATTTGAGCCCAGTTATTTCCTATCACCCACAGATTTCTTGTTTTTCAATGAAACACTTTTAAATTATTTAGAGTTTGGGGCTTGATAAGTTTCTTTGTGGCCCAAAAATGCAGATAATTTAGCATTGCAGTCGCTTCTCTTCACACCCATTACTTTAACATTGCAGTCTCTATGTGCATAACTCGGAAACGTGACGTGATAGAAAAAATCTAAATGCAGAATCGGATTCAGCACAGTAAAAACCACAAGAATAAGGCAAATTCATTCAAGATGATTTTTCATCGTTGGCCTGTGTAACCATAAAATTAAAAAAATAATATAATTCCTTTTTAAAGTTAATAAAAGATATAAATAAAAATATTACCAAGTATCAAAAGCCACCAATTTTAAAAATTCTGAACACTTCTTCTGTATCATCACCACATCTCTAAGAAATCGACTCTCCTCCCTTCTATCAACAATGTTCTACAATATCTGTGCCCTGTGTTTATCATTTCTTCTATCTTCCAATTATACCTCGTGTGCAAGTAATTTTCTACAAGATCTGTGCCTTTGTGTTCATCATTTTTTTTCTATCTCCCCAATAACTAAAACTTTAAGTTCAACGATCGTCATTCTAGTTTCATCAGGACTTAAAATTGGTGACTTTTAGTAAATTTATTTTGTTTTTATTTATATCATCTTATTTATATTAAAAAGGAGTTTTATTTATTTATTTATTTAATTGAATAAGTGTAATTTTTAAGGAATGACTCATGAAGAAGGGCTTTGTAAGGATCCGGGGGATAAAGATTATAGAAAATGGTCGAATGAAGAATTTGGATAATTTAGAAACGACTGCGCCTTCGAATTATAATATTAGCCAATTAAAGATTATTTATTTATCCCACTTACATAACTAAAACCTTTCCGCATCGGTTTGGCCAATGAGGGGAGAATCAAGGCACCCAAAGCAAGTATAACAATTAATAAAATAAAATTTATTGGAACATTTAACAAGAAAGGTATAAAACAATAGTGAATTGTCAATTCAATGTTGAATGGATGTCTTTAGAAATTTAGAATGAGATTTCAAATAATTGAATATCAATTTACAGTATTCAGCAAATAAATTTTGATTGAACAATAGAATAATTTGTATCAATATATATCAATTAAAACAACTGTAAATTAATGAGAATCAAATATAATTTCAATGTAAATTTTGGTGATTAACTTAAAACGTGGCTGACGAGCAACATATCAATTTCTAGATCTGGACAGTTAAATGTTACGAGGTAATGATCTGTGAACTTAAGGATAATGGTGATCATAAACTAAAAGGTTTCTGTGAATCTGATAATTTATGAAAATGAATCGAGAATGTTGAATTGACTTAAGTAAAACTTTGTGTATAAATTAAATGGCAAACTGGGTAAGGTAACGATGAAATTTAGACAAGAAGGAGACTTGAATAATCGAGTCTCGTAACGTGAATAAATAAAGAGATCTTTCTGAGGTTGAACTGGTAAATTTAACTGGTGTGTAATGAATGTATTACAGGTTTAGCGAGAGAGCCAGAAAAGAGCTCTCCGACTGAATTTGCTACCTCTAAATTAGTATGTATTCTGTCCTACCTACAATGTAACTGTGCTTAAAATGTTCCGTTCCCAAATATCAATTAAAATAAGAATGTGTAAGGAAAGAATAGCCACTGAGACATGAATAAATGCTAGCTATACCATATCTTCTCAATCTGTCCGCCAATGCTCGGGTCTCGCTCTGGTCTCGATCAGGGTCGTCTGCTGAGGTGGTCTCGTCCAGCGATGTGGTTTGGAGATGGCTCGATGAGGGGTTCCTTTTCCGGCGGTGCAACTGCGTACCTTTCGGGGCTGGCTACACGATCTGGGACTACACTGATGATTTACGAATTATTTAATTGATTGAGCAGGTGCTCTGTTATGGGTAATCCTTTTAAAAATCCTCGACACGAGCGAAAATAAGATATACTGAACTTTGGTGTGAACTAAAATGAAACTTCTAAACTTAAAACTTAATTAATCCTAACTTTTTGAATTTCTCAACTGGGATCGTAAGATACACTAGTTGAATGCCGAATTTAAGCTAAAAATATAGAGTAGAGATGCCGCACACCCGTCTACCACGAAAGACAAACTTCTACTGATTTCTTTTTCACTTAGAACTTCTGACAAAACAGATTTGAGTTCGATAGCCAATCAAACGTTCGAAAACGCTGGTCACCCATCAAAAGAAAAGTGAATCCCTTGTCAATCAAAGGTTTGGAGACATCTACTCTAATTTTTTCTATACTAACGAAATCTCAACATTCACGTGACAATCAATCGACTCTTTTGCTAACTTCAGATTCCAAAATTCACTTTTTTGTTGTGTTTCCATCCACATCGTGTTCTAGAATTCGATATCATTCAACTATCTAACTCTGGCAATACTCTTTAGATCCTTGAACACAAGACCAACAACTAAAACAATGAGATGTAATATGAATCACTTTCTCCCTTTGCGACAAATGCCAAGTGGGACTTAAATAATGATTCTTAACTCGCGCAGAAAAATAAATAAATAATAAACTTTATTTAATTCCAATCTAAGTTAAATCCTTCCAAAAATTTATAAAATCTTAAATTCCGAATTCCAAATAAACAAATAAGAATGCGAATAATAATTAATTTGCATAATTAATTTAAATATAAATTCTAAATTTGGACATTAAACATTCCCAAAATCTTATAGCTTGTTCCACGCCATACCTCAAGTGTTTAGTCCAGGATGTGGAATTTCTTTCCTATTTTCACCAACAATGTAATTTTTTGTTAATTGTACGATAAGTGCGTGATATTAAGACATTTTGTTTAACATGTTTTCTGTATCATTTTGGACAGAATGTCATCGCACTGGATATCCCAAGCACTATGGATTGAAAATAACTGGCGCCCATATTCGTATGACGATGACTTGGATGAGCTGCGAAAATGTTTCAACATGAAATTTGGTCATTCCAACAGATAATCTCACGAAAGTAGAGGTCAACTTTGCAATCCCTTTGCACAAAATCATTGTAAACACGTCGAACGTATGTTGCTTTATAAGTGGCAGTTCATATTCATTGTAATCAGCCATTTTGAACTGTCTATTCTCATTTGTCTATCCTTATTTTTCTTCTCGGTAGGTAAGTTTTGGGCCACCCGTACATTCATAGGATATTTTTGTTCCTCGTTTGAAATTTAGTCTAGAAATTCGAGAAATAGCTAGTGCTAATGAACTATAGCTGTCTCGATTTGACGCCACTAGATTTCTTTCTCTGGACTTATTTCGAAGAAAGTGCAAATGAAAACAATTCGAAAACCAACAGCGCAGTAAAGGACACCATCTGCAACATCATGGCATACATTCCCAATGATATGTTGGAACATGTTGCTGCAAATACTGTCGAGTTATGCTGGGCTGGTTCAATATTGACTGTAAATCACGATATAATACATACGATAAAATATGTATACAGACCAATTTGATATCTTTCTTTGTTAAACCATTTAAATGTTATGTTTTAAAAGCAAATACATTATTTTTATCTCTAGGAATGCAATAAACGAAGATATTTTGGGATATTTTATTCTATTTTAAATGGAAAGCGATCAAAATGTTTTACATTATCGAATTTTCAGTGGCTTTTTGATTTTCTTTCAATTAAATCAGACAGGAAAGACGGACGGGAGAGAAAGATTTAGCTTATTAGAATATTCTTCTTACGTCATTGATAAAGGCCTTAGATTAAGATACCGTAAACAAGAAAACATTAAATAAACAAAGAGTGGTATGGTTTGAAAGCAGCGGAGAAACCAAAGAGTGGGGGTAAACACAATGGATTTCTAATATGGCGCTTGTGAAACTTGGTTATTGTCCGTTTGAATTTCATTTTGAAAAGCTTTTAAAATAAATATGCAGAGAGAGAGAGAGAGAGAGAGAAAGAGGGTAGATGACGAAAAGGCAAATGGGAAATGCATTAGCTGAAAATGATTTGTAATTTCAGAGGAACGAAGGAGTCGTTTTCTCTCCCTAGAGGGCGAAGCTCAAAACATCACTCGGAGAAATTTTCGGGAACAACGGGATAAAATCGGGGGCCCCTTTTCTTTTTTTTTTTTTTCCTCTATCCCCCTTTTCCTCTCTTTTCGCTTTTTCTTTCTCTTTTTTTTATTATTGCGTTTTTGAATGGAACGGCAAGAGGACGATTCCACTCGGTTTTATTTTGAGAGCGAGAACTGGAGGAATGGCGCTCGTGTTTCGTTCCATAAAGGCATTCCAGTCGCGTCGCCAGGAATGGTGGGAGGAAATTGATAGAGCTGAAGAAGAAGAAGGAGGAAGGGTGGAGGGAATAAACGACCCAGGGAAGAGAAGAAACCCAAGGGGAGTTATGAAGTAGAAAATAAAATATCCACTTATTTTATTAATAATCAGTAGGAAAGCTTTTCGCAACAACAATATTTGCACTGGAAGTCGATTGGGAAAATGAACTTCTTAGCCCTAAATACTGCAAAGAGAATTTAGGTGAATGTTAAATTGATAGCGAACGTTTATCCGTTCAGAAAAAAAATATGCAAATGTGTATGCGTAAATTTTAAATATTAGATACAGCCGAAATCATTTTGAGAATAATGAATTACAAAGATATAACTAAGACCCTGCTATAACTAAAATACCCAGCTAACCAGTTGTATTGGAAACAGAAATCAAAAGCCGGAATTCTATAGCAACTCTTGCCCCCCACCTCACTATACTGTAAGTACAGTGTAGGGGATACGCCCGTCCCTCGCCCTTGGGTGTTGCAATAGGACATGAAACATACATAAGTATGTACACTGTAAGGCAGGGGTGACCAACCTTTTTTTGTCTCGGGCCAAAATAAATTTCTGAAGGTTTTCAGGGGGCCAACCATTTGTAATTCAAATCACATTCAAATATTTTATGAAACATTAACCACGTACAATCTTACTCGTTAATAAATTTTACAGTAAATAGTTCATTTCGCGGGCCGCATAAATTCTTTTGGTGGGCCGCATTTGGCCCGCGGGCCGCAGGTTGGTCACCCCAGCTGTAAGGAATGAGCACGCGAAATTTCAGCTTCCCATCTATATGGAAAATGGGAGAATTAGTGATGAGTCAGTGAGGGCTTTGCCTTTTATATACAGGGTGTTTCTGAATGTTTTGTACAAACTTTCAGAATACTGTTCCTAGCCACGAGAAGACCGCTGAGTTGCTTGATGCGTTCCACGGGCTATCTGGATATTGTTACGGTCTCTACACGGACGACATTGCTACCGTTTTTCGCGATAGTTGCTTCAATAGTGAATACGAAAATGATTTCCGCTATTTACCCTGCCCGCCCCATAGCGCAGATCTTAAAACCCCCTCGCTTAAAGAATGTTTGGGACATGTTGAAACAACATATCCGACAGCAAATTCCTCCTCCACCAAATCTGTGAGAACTAAGGTAATGTCTGATGAACGTCTGCTCTTCCAGCGACTTAGAAGGGTTTCAACACCTTATTGATTCGCTTGCTATAATTCGGGCCAAATGGGTCCAATAAAACATTAAACAGATATTTCTAATTCATTGGCCAGCTTGTATAAAAAATAAAGCTCGTCAAAATTGACGGTCCATTTAGAATCACCATGATACATTAAATAAATATAAATATTGCGGATAAAACAATTGCTTATACTTTAATGCAAAAGGAATCAATTAAGCTTTTTAATAATAAAATCTGGATTAAAAATAACTTGTAAGTTCACATGAAAAAATACTGAGAGGATGTTGAGGTAAAGTACCACTTTCGCTGGCAAAATTCAGCTGAAATTTTATATCTAATTACCTTTTGTACAAAATTTCAACCATTTATATTCATTTAAAATGCTAGTTTAAATGTAAAGTTTTAAGTAGGTGTTCATGTAAAGTACCCCTTCTGCTTGAAATAAGGTAAATATTATTTGTTTACCTTTATTTAAAGTTTTATTCAACGATTAAAGTTTTAGTTGATGTGATGAAAATCGTGTATGTGTTTACGTAAAGTTCCACTTCCGTTTGATAGATTTGAACCAAAAATTGATACAGATTTACAATTTTCGTGTAAAGTCCACACACCAAATTTCATCCCTCTAGCTCTTTGGGTTTATGAGTAATCGTGTTCAAATACATACGGGCAGACTGATACACACACACATAATTTCAAAAATGTTTTTTTAGGGCTTGGAGAGGTTTAAAACGTCGAGATTCATCAAAATTTCAAGGTCGAATTTTCTGACGATTATAATACTTTCTCTCTATGTATACTTCAAACGAGAAAGTATAGATATTACTCGTGATATTTCTTGACTGACCCCCTTTGCTCCTACCTTATTTTTTATGCCCTATCGGAAATCATCAATCAATGTATGTTGAGTGTGAGTGGTTGAAAGGATGAAGAAAGGGGTTATGGAGCTGGCGGAATCTCCTTCAGCAACGATTTCTCCAGCCGACTCTAACGAGTCCGATCTCTCCTTGTTACGACACGCTTTTCAGTTCGACCACCGAGCATTTCCAAATCCTCACAAAGAAAAGAAGAGAAAAGAATAAAGAAATCCAACATCGAGCATTTGTGGAAAGAAAAACAGGATTTGAAACAGGAAAAAAAAGAAAAATTTAAACCAAGACTCTTTTTGAAATTTACGAAAGAGGTGCCTTTTTAAATCTATACGTTTATCGAAAACGCCTTTGTTATCCTTATTCATCTTCAATTTTTTCCTGCCCTCTCTCTTTCTCTATTTTTTCCCTTTAAATTTCCTTTTCCCACCCCATCCTCAATCGCATTTGCTTTCCAACTCCCTTACTCTTCCAGTGCACATTCCCTATACGCTGCTTTCTATTTTCTGAATGCCGTCAGCCATTCCGACTGCTGTGCATATGGCGTTAAATGTAGTCGTTAGTCATTTTAAATTCATGAGTCATATTTCACCCGCTTCTGCGTACAACTCGTTCTCGCCGAATCTCACGATGAACGAGAGAAAATGTGTGTGCGTTTGTGTGTCTGTATGTAAGAGCGTGTGCACGTGATGGAAAATTATTGCATGGTTTTGTATTTTCTAGGGTGAGAAGAAAAGCGGGAAAATTCCAAGTGATAGTCTTAAGAGAAAGAAGGGGGTCGAAAATGAGAGGGTTAAGATTAGGACGACAGGTTTTTTTACGGGACTATCTATGATCAGAGGTACCGCGCATGCAAGATAACGGAGAGCGAAATCAGAGGAATCCACGGAGGGGAGGTGAAATATAGAAAAAAAGTTGGGGGAAATGTGGAAACGTAAAACAAGGGTAGGGGTAGCTGAAATGAAGAATCAAAAACAATGGAGATTCGGCAAGTGCCAACGACGAAATGGAATCAAAGTAACAAGTCTTCCAGAACGTCGAAAGAAAAAAATACGAACGAGAGAAACGAGAGAGAGAGAGAGAGAGAGAGAGAGAGAGAGAGATGAAACAGGAGCAATAAAACAAACGTGATAGAAAGAAAGCAAAACACAGGAAAGGAAAAAAGAGAGACAAAAGAGGAAAATGCTTTACACGATCTAAGGAGTAAATTTCCTTTTTTTTCGTAATAAAACCCCGCTTCGCGTTTTATGAAATATAAAAAAGGGGAGAAAATGCAAGCCTAAAACCAAATTAATTCATCCTTTTCTCGTCGAAAAGACCGTTTTGCATACAGATTTATCCCATTCCTTTCCTCACTCTTTTTTTTGGTCCCTTTTTGCCTCCCAAAAAATAAATGCAAAACTCAAGTTTAAATTTTATTCACTCTGGCTTTTATTCATTTATAATCTAGAAAGAAAAGATTTGAACCGAGAATGATAAACGCTAAGAACTTTGAACACAAAAGTTTAGTTGTCATCGCTGGTTTTGCAGGGCAACATTAAACAACATACTGGCCAATGAATCAGACAACATCTGTTTAACGTTTTATTGGACCCCCTTTGACCCGAATTAAAGCAAGGGAGTCAAGAAGGTGTTGAAGCGCTTGTCAGTCAATGGAAGGACCGAGCGTTCACTAGACATTCCCTTAGTTCTCGCAGATTTTGAGGAAGGGGATTTTGGTGTTGGATATGTTTCAAGATGTCCTAAACATTTTCTAAGGATTTTGATATCTCGGACGGTCAAAGTAAATGACGGAAGTCATCTTCGTGCTCGTTGAACTACTGCTGAACCAACCGTGCTTGCTGAACAGTAGCATTGCCGTCCATAAAGAAGCAGTCACATGCAGAATAAAATACAACATTACTATATTGATTTGGTCGGCAACAATGAACGGACCCGAACTGATTTTCTGGTATTCATGAACGCTCCCGACCTTCCATGAATATCAAAAGATCAGTTACATACTAAGGAAGAAGCCCCATATCATGACACTATCACCAATGCCTTGAGTTGTCTTGAAAAGTCCATTGCTTCATGGGGCTCCCTTCAAATTATCGTCCGTACAAAACTACATGCGTCGTAATTCGTAAAACCACATAACCTTCTTCCATTCTTTAAGTGTTCAGTCACGGTATTCCAGACGCCACGAAGAGCTTTCTTGTTCTTTGTAGAAATCAGGGATGTTCGTAGAGGCATGATACTGCTGATTTAAATCCTATGCAATTTCCGGCGCATGATTGTATCAGGTATAATTGGGAATAGCCTCGATTAAAATCATTTGTCAATTGTTGCACAAATTTTAAACGACGGAGCCACGCTCATGATTGATTGTCTTTGAGCCACAGTTACCTTCCTTTAGATAAGATTGTGGATCATTTTTAACGGTCGAATACATGGATATTCAGCTGCTTCCTTGTTTCAATAGACTCCAACGAGCACCAACAATGAACCCTCCTCATTAAGTCAATTAGGTACTTTTTCCCTTGCTGATCAGATTGTGCAATCGAGTTCTCTGCCAACTCCTTAAAGTGTACGCTTGAATCACATGACCTCAAACTATTTTGCATAAAAACGGAATACTTTTTTTACATATGTTTCTCATTCATTGGCCTGTATGTGTATGAATAACTCATTGTACTTTTAGTCTATTTTAGATTTAATTCATTAAACTTTCATTCTGTTTTGATGTTGTTCTTAAAATTAACGTCACTCACTTATTGTTAATCTATTTGGCTGCCTTTACAGAAAGACTGTTTAATGGCTTTCTTTTTCTCCCTCTGGGCTCAGCTCTCTTCGATATCTCAATACAAATGCCTGTTCTATTTACTATATAAAAGTATCGACTCGTTTCACTTTTCTGGAACCTTGTTTACGTCTTGTGCAACATGATAAAAGTCACCGTTCGGCATGGATGCGCTGAGGCAACAACGTCAATGGCTGCTCCTCTTTTATTTATTGTGTAAAGCAGAGCCTTTAATAGATTCTCTGCGACAAAAATTTTTTTTCTTGGTCTAGAATTGTCACGTCCGGTTGCTGCGCGAATCAACTTATTGGAAACGTATCGATCAGTCCACCACCGTCGGTTTTCAAGTTCATGGCTTGACCTCTTCTGCGACAAACACCAGTCGGGGATCCCTTCAACTGGAAATTTTAATCGGAATGAAACATGGCGTGAATTTCTCATCCGGTAGGTTATCGAAAGTTTCATTTTCGGACGAATTTTAAAGGTTCTTGGGGGTAATCGATGACGATCATCTGAAATTCTGGATCCTTTTTTTTATTACTTTAAAAAAAAAATAGATAAAAATGACGTTAAGAGCTTCTTCTATAAAATTTAACGTGATTGAACTTGGGTATTTACCAGTTGATCAAATTGCCGTCGTAAAATGTCAACTTTATGGCCGTAAGAGCAAGAAAACAGCTTTGGGTTAAGCGAGGAAATGGATTATAAACAAGAGCTTGAGATGTAAATGAAGACATTTTTATTTTAGAATGTCAGGAGATATTTTTTCAACATATATATCTTTACCAGAAATATCTTTAAGAACGTTTTGAGAGTGTTGGGCAGGCGTTAAAATTTGAGCGTTTATTTAATGGTCTGTAATTTCAGGAACACTCAAAAGATCGATTTTTTTAAAGGCGTCCATTAAGTTCATCTTTATCAAACCGCTCGATCATGATTTTTTTTTCATATGGGATACAGACTGATGATCACGTTGTAGAAGAAGAAATGTACATCTATGCTAATAAGTCACTTTTTGTGGATTTCTTCATTTGCTCTTGTCTTTTTATTTTTTTTTTCAATTAGTGTTAAACAATCAAATTATTTGCTTCATTTTAATAATTCAAATCACTTGGATTTCTTTAATAATTGTTTACAACGTGCTTATGCTAAAGAGCTTAACTATAGTCAAAATAAAATTGCAATTTGTAGTAACGAATACAATTATATAACTAAATATATAATTAAAATTTAAAGTATTAATTATGGTGAATTTCGTTTAGGAAACTACGTTCATCCGATATTTCCTTCCTGACAAAACCTCTTTTAAAGTTAACGATCACCAGCGCGCACATTACTGAAAACTACTAGCTGCTTGCAGCCAATTGGTTATTGTTTTCTTCGATTTTTCAAGCGCCCATGTTTTTCGATAGTGTTTCTATCATCTTCTATTGGGGATTAAATGCCATAGGATGCTCAACGAACACGTTATGGCTAATGCATAATTTACTTGCTAATCGGACTTTCAAGAGTATATTATAATAAACAATTTTCTCAGGAAAAAAGAATATTAAGCGGTATTCCTCAGGTTTTTCCACTTGGACTTTTGCTTTTCTGTATACATGTATTTGTATTTAACTTACGGCCGGTTCTACCAACCTCGGATAAATACTCAGATAGCAATCGAAGGTTTAACTTAAACCCGGTATACCGCTTCAGTTGCATTCTACCAATGACGTATATTAAAGATAGACTCCGAATCCTATTGTTAACAGCGGCAAAAATTGAAGCAATTTGAGCCATGTTAGTTCTGGGCAGGAGTGAGCCGTGGAGTAATTAGCTGTCTGGCTGCTTTGTTTTTGGGCCTGAGGATTTATTAATTCAAAACCATTCCTCAAAGTTAAACTGCCTACAACTGTACAAACAGACAAGAAAAAGGATCAGGAATCATTTTCCACAAAAATAAATCAAAGATACGTAACTAAAATGAAAATACGTTACTGAAAGACAATCGAAACGAAATTGAAATTGAAACCATGATCGAAAAATTGTTTATAAAATATAATAAAATACTTCAAATACAAAGTAAACGAAAAGATAAACTTATCAGCCCGTGATCGGCGTGTGAAAGAATTATTAATCAGCTACTCTCGTGTTTAGCCATGTGTTTTGCATCATCTTCACTCACTTTCAGCCATGACAGTTCTGGGCATGGAGCTTCCCAATTTGCTTCAACTTACAACAATAGGATTCGGAGTCTATCTTTAATATACGTCATTGCATTCTACCAACATTTTTTATTCTTCGGAAAACTAAATCGAGCACAAGCATTGTAAAGCGCACTGTGATTGGTCTGTTCGATATTTAGTGCTTCCCTCTATCGTGAAAAAACAAAAGTATTCATTCCAGTCAGTGCATAGCCTACAATGATAAGAGAAAGTCCTCTACCGTGAAAAAATACAAAAGTATTCCAGTTAGTGTTGGTATTGAAATGAGGCACGACAGATAAAACAAACACGAAAAACAAATGCAGCTGGAGAGAACATGAGTCTCAGACGCTGACCTATATAGAGGATGACGTATTTTTCATTAAGAGGATTAAAAAGGGTGACGCCACTGAACGCCACATTGGTAGGGGCAATAGTTTAAATTTTTTGTGACATTTTTATTCGAGATTATTCCAGTATAATTAATTTAATGGGAAAATTTAAATTAAAACTTTTACTAATATAATTAAATATTATCTTTTTGGTTTGGCAGAGTATAAAGCAATGATATCAATACAACTTCATTGGTATTTACGAATCTCAGACTGCTTAATCAAACCTTACACTCATTAAAGATTTGATTTATAGGCTAAGGTCAAAAACTCTCAGCGGTGAGAAGAGTTAGCGTTTGGTCGGTCAGAAATCCCGGTGAGAAACATAGCCAACTAAAAATACAAAAAAATAATAGTATTTTTAGTTGGCTATGGGTGAGAAAACTGTGACGTCATTTTAACGCGGTCAGAAACGCCAGTTAGTGCTTCTATGCCTAACCGGTTAGTCTCACCGTCCTCACCGAGAAAAAGACGGTTAGCCCAGTGAGAAATTACGTCATCATTCTCTCACCGGTGAGGGTTTTTGACCTTAGCCAAAGTATTTAAAAGTTTAATTTTAATTAATTAACATTTTACTTTGACCAATTATTAAGTTTACTTTGTGTACCTTTACAATGTTCTGTTTCTGGCATTAAAATTCAGAATCGATCCAAGAATCAAACAAACGTTGCACGCACGATGAGATTTCTTGCCATCCGCCATCATAGTAAGGGCAACTTCCGGTGGCGTCAAGTTTTTCGCCCGAAGCGCTATGCAGCGCCAGATCAGTGGTCTCAGACCTCAGAGACGCAAAACTTCCGTTTCGTTTCTCTTTTAGGGGATTATGTTGTCGATCATTGAAAATGAAATACAGGCAGGTAATCTAGATCTAATCTGCTCTTCACTTGCACCCTAAAACTTATTCCTACCGTCGTAGTTTAAAATGGTAATTATATAACACGAATTACTATGGTTTTGAAGGCATTTTCAAATCGAAGCGGACCGGAAGTACCGCCATTTACGCTTGTAAATTTGAGCGAAACGGTTCACCATACGAGGAATAAATGGCTATCCGACCTCTAGAGAATTGTAAAACTTTATCAGGATATCTGTACTTATTCTATCTGAGGATTTATCCGAGGTTGGTAGAACCGGCCCTTACGGCCGTATTCACCACCTAGGATTAAAGTGCGAGTTGGGCAACCTACAGTTAAACCTTAGCACGTGACTCTCCTTATCCAATAGAGAAACGTTAAAATACCTTTTCTCACCTTAACTCTAACTCTCAGATTAACCCGAGGTGGTGAATACGGCCGTTAGAGGCTTACGTAGATCTGAAGAAGGTCTTGCAGCTTACACGGACGACTTGAAGATGTACGAGGGTAAGTAAAAAAAATAAGTTTTTCTATATTTTAGCAAGTGATAGTTCAAGATGAAAATAATTTCATTTCGGCACCTACCTTTATTTTTCGATGTAATCACTAAAGTTATTTAAGCATTTGTCATAGCGTAAAATAAGGTTCTCCATTCGCTGACTATTCGCTACTTTCAGTGAATATAGAGGGCGCTGCTAATTTTGAAAACTGCTGGAATTAACATCAAAATGCTGCTTTGATGTTTACACCGTGTGTTGTATTTTTCTGTATGATGGTATATTTTTCAAGTGGTCAATTTGACAAGCAGCTGCTAGGAATAGCACTTGATTTCAACTTTCGTTTTAATGCTGGCATACCTAAAAAAATTTATTTCTTAGATGGAAAATTATTTGTTGATTAAATATGAAAAAGTAGATTCAAAATGAAAATTCTTCCTAATAATAAAGGACCTAATTTTTTGCTTATTAATGACCCACAAACAAAATAAGTTATCAAAACTATTGCAGCTAACAATGATAGTGATTTTACCGTAAAATAACGTGCATGTAAACGTATTGTACGTGAAACAAACTTCAAAAAGCAAATTTTGAATATTTTATGGGATATAACAACTTATACAGTTATTTTTATATCGATAAGTAAGGAATAGGATAAACATAACGAAATTATAGATAACTTCATTACAGTTTGCGATTGTTATATATCACATGGTCTTCGTTCTCATTTTACTAATTTAGTTTTTGTTAACATTTAAGTGTTAACATAATATTTACAACCAACCAATTTTTACTTGTATTTTGTTATATTGTCGCACCCGCTGGGACCTAACTCGGCGGTCAGTGACCATACTGGTCCCAGCTGGGCGTAGTTTTATCCTAACTTTATTAAATTAAATAAATAAATAAATATTATTTCATTTTATTAGTAGTGTATGTTAAAATATGTAAATATTTTCCATCTTTTACCCTACCATTGCTAATTTCTGCTTGCAAGGTGGTGATGGAAAAAAATTGTGTTGATACTCATTGTATCTGTGGCTTTTTTCCTCATTGTAAGTTTTACTTCCCAACTTTTTCTAAAGGCTTTATTTTTTGGAAAAAAATTATAATCTTACTGTAGTAACATCGTTTTTGATTTGCAGCCTTAAACATGGCAGTATTTGTTACTTTTTCCTTTCATTTATTTAGCTGCAACAACGTCTTGAGCCTTATTTAAACTAAGGCGAATCCTACTTAGCTCCGTTCAGGTAAATGCCACAAGGGCGGCGCCACCAAAACTGAAAGTAGCGAATAGACAGTGACGTCCTGCTCATTAAGCTATTTTCACTATTTCGTATTTCAATTCGTCGTCACTCGTATTCGACATCGACAACCTGGTCTTCTTACGCGAGGATTAGAGCTGTTGCACGATAATGCTAGACCTCATGGTCGTCATGGCAATGTGTTCCCATCCATCGCTCAAATCTGATACACCATGGTCTGGACACACCGAAGTCTGGACGTTCCGCAAGTCGAACCGAACTGTAGTTTTAAACATTCCTACCGTTGTATTAAAATAATATGGCGTTGATAGCTCTTGTTTTTCTTAGTGTTGCAATTTTCATTGCCAGCAGTGCAGAATTTAAAAATTTTAAAGTACAAAAATATTTTAGGAGAATAGTTCGATCGGATGAAAATAAAAAAAAAGAGACTGAATGAATGAAAAGAGTGATTATAAAGTTCGTATCCATTTTGTGATATAGTAAAAAAATTCCTTTTTGCTTTCTTATACATAGTATAAGGAAGTATTGTAATCACGAAAAATTTCGACCTCGAGATTTTCACTGATCTTCACGTTTTAGGGTACCTAGATTACGAAAAAGTGGTTTTTGGAGAATGTCTGTCTGTCAGTGAGTGTGTGTGTGTGTGTCCACGATAGCGTCCAAATGGCAAAAACTATCGAGACCAAACTTTAAACTTAAGATTATAATCTTCCTCGGGAGGTCTGATTAGTTTTCCTGTGGAATCGGTGAACCGGAAGTATCAGTTTACTCCAGCGCCAAAATATAAATTTTGGAATATCTCGTTAACCATTGCGTTTATGAAAATTTTGAAAGGATTGAAAAGTGTTACAATTGCAATTTTAAACAATTTTTGTTAAGAAAATTTTTCAAAATTCCAACCGGAAGTACCAGTTTTACTTTTATCAAAAACCAGTTTTTTGCTAATATAGGCGAAATAAGACTGTATATGAAAATTTGTAAAGTATACAAAAGTATTTAGAAGCTAATTTTAAACAACTTTTGTTAACGAAATTTTTCAAAATTCCAACCGGAAGTACCAGTTTTACTCTAAATCCAGTTTTTTGTTAATATAGTCGAAAGAAGATGGTATAGGAAAATTTGGAATCTAATTTGAAGTAACTTTTATTCACAAAATTTTTCAAAATTTATCGGAAGTAGCCATTTTAGACAGTTGTTTAATTTTTTTTCTGTATTTGGACCAGGACATTTACGTATAAAAGGATTTGGACCAGGACATTTACATTCGTGACCACACCTCATTTTTTGCAGTAGCGTAAAAGGATGCCAACAGTACAATGAGGTAATCTGTTGCTGGATCTAGCAAGATCAAGGATTTACAGACATAATGGGGGTTAAAATTAATCATTTTGGTCCTTCGAGTCGGATTATTTTAGGACATGCGTGCTTGTTATAACCTTTACTTACTTTTTGATAATCTATTCGAATCTGAAGTCAAAATAAAAAAAAAATCGAAAAAATTTGGCGACGGAATGACCGAATTCGCGAATACAGTAACGACAACGTTCTGGTTTTGAAATAAATTTGCCTTGTGGGTCGAAGAGGTTTTTTTGTGACAAGGCGCAAAAAATATTGGTCTGGGAGACTCTCGGAGACTTTCTTGTGAATCATTGAAATGTAGGTAAACCTTAATAGTTTTCTCAGCAACGTATTTCCATTTTGTTCTGTCTTCTGGAAATTCTTATTAATATTTGTAAGATCATCTTTAAAAATTGTTAAGAAATTTGTAAATAAAGCATCTTTCCACAAATATTCTTAAGAAATAGTTTCTTCTTTCCAATGGTGTTTCCGTCTAACGGTATATCTTCTTCTCTCCGATGCCGTCAGGTTTAGTGTCCTCTTCAGAAGACTGTTGGAAAAATTTATCGTTATTTTCTTGAAAGGAGCGAGCGAGAAAAATACAAGCATTTTTCAACAGTCAAAGATCCGAGATTTAACTAATCACAACGAGTATTTTCATCTACATTTCAAGCGCTTTGTGAATTAATATCTCTTAAGGGGCTGTTGGGTGTGCGAAAGCGAAGGGAGCCACCAAGCATTTCCATTCCATTTAGAGCGTTCATTTGTTGCGCCAGTGAAGGGTTCCTCCTCACACCATCACAACCTTCCCCCTTCCTCATTCTCCTCTCTCTTCTTCCCTCCTTCTTGCCTTTGTCTGCTCAAGAAAAATGTTTGGAGAAGTGCTCGCCGATTCCTCATTCTGTCAAAGCTGCACGTACACTTCCTTTCAATGAAAGGCCGAATTTATGGCCGTTGGCATAATATTTATTATCATTATGTTATTGTTTGTCTCATAATTCTTTGTTAAGTGTTAGACATCGACTCGTTCTTCCTCTTAGCAATAAATATAGAAAGTCTGGGTGAGGTTGGGGGGCTTTTGCTTTTTATAACATACATACTCTGTATGGATCCTTTTCCACAATGGAAGATTCTTGGTATTTTTCGGTTCTCGTTTTCGGTAAAATTTGAAGATTTGTAGGACATTTTGAGGTAAAAAAAAAAGTTCTCGGTTCAAAATATTTACCAGGACGTGAAAAATTCGTTGAAGATGAATTTCCGCCTATTTTCCTCCTTCACATTTATGGTCTGTTTGGGGAGAGAACGATTTTGCTCCTTCAATCCTTTTTCTCCTTCAAGTATTCTCCTGAAGTTTTTTTGTACATTAAAATATTAGCTACTGCGCTTTGGATATGTCCAGACATCAGTATCTCCTGTAGCCAGCATGGGGAGCAATAACTTTAGATATGTTTGGCGTATGTCAGCCCATATTGTTTCTAGAGTTCATCTATTGTAATCGGACCTCATCGTAACGTGTCAGACTTGCGCGGTAGGACGTCGATAGGCGAAAGATAGCGCGGGCCAAGGAAGGGTCCACTTAATGGCCATCCAGGAATTATTAGATGGTTCGTACCAGGTAGGGTCGTTTTGATAAGTAGTCCCGGACAGGTCCTGAAATAAAGACAACAGATTCTAACTCTTCAGAGATTGTAATGCAGATGGTCAGTATACTGGGAATGCATAGTAGGCATGAATCACCCGAATGCAATGGCACGTCATACCCCAGCGCCAGGTGCCGCAGATGTAAAGAGATGCATACACGTTCCCAACTATAAAATGAGCCTCAAACCATGATGCCAGTAAGCACCACACGGTGAGGCAATTCTCCGGGTAGCCACCAAATAAAAATACGACATTCCGTAAGAGTGTGTCGCTCCATAAGACAAGGTTCCGTTTCGGTGACCTGAACACCATTCTAAACGTTCAAAAATTAAGCAAAAACTGTGGAGTGGAACAACCAAAACGGGAGGGAACCCCTAATCTGCAAGGAGATTTGAAATACCGGATGTGTATTTCGGCTACCAAGTAGCCATCTTCAGCGATGAGAGACAAAAGTCAATTAAAGAAAATAAAGCCTAAGTGCTAGAGAATCTTCGCTTAGGCTTTATTTTCTTTAGTTGACTTTTGTCTGTCATCGCTGAAGATGGCTACTTGGTATCCGAAATACGTATCCGGCATTTCAAATCTCCTTATGGATTAGAGGTTCCCTCCCTGTTTGATTCTAAACGTTGTTTCACGTTGAGTTTGCTTATATGGGACTTATGGCCAGCAGCATGGTCATGGCATCCCAGGTTCCTCAGTTCCTGGCGAATGATGTAGCATTGGCGTTGAGCCTTGAGATTTCTACTTGATATTGATGTCTCTTACAGTTGAACGGGGCACATGCAGAATGGCAGAAACCACTCGTATATATTTATTATGATGGTGCTTGGTTGGAACTCATAGGGCTCTACTGAGCATCCCATGTTGCATCAATATAAATCACAAATGACTCTAGTAAGGCATGTTTCTAGTTATATCACCTTAGACATCATAAAAATGTAAATTGGAACACGTAGCATTGGTTTGGTGGAGCGCCCGGAAGTTTATGTAACCAAATGCATCGACAGATTCGGTTGATGAGTTGTGTGCCTAAATTTGATACTAGCTCATCGAATTACAAAATTAGCGCGAGGTAAGGAGAGAATTGCTGATAGGAGCTTATTGACAATTCATTTTAATGGATAAATGACTTTAGCGCTTTCGTTCACTCGAAATTAATTCGATTTGCTCAGTTCTCGTTTTGTTTGCTTCTTCTGAGTTCTTGACAGTCCTGATCTTTAAAAAGGAAGGTGTTCACGGAACACGAACAGCGATCGATCTCCATCCGCAAATCCATTGGGGATCCTCGTGTTGATCAATCAATCAGTTTAGGCAGCCTTGCGATCGCGCTGCGTTTGCTGTTACTCGCTTTCACTCACTCGCACGTTCTTGTGTTTTCACTTTGCCAGAGGCATAAAGCAAAGTTACCCTACCCCTTGTCTGCTTGTGCAAGAAAATGTGGGGAGTGAATATACCAGCAAATTTTTGTCTCTAATGTATCGAAATTTGTATATGGCCCGAAAGTCCCAGTACAGCTGTTTATTTCCAAAACTGCCAGGAAAATTAAACATCTGTGTACACCAATGCGGAATGAGCAGCTGCTCAATAGCATGTGGCAACTCGTGTGGCATTGACTATACAAAAGCCTGGAAGACTTATGGCGAGATGTTGCGACATGCTAGTGCGGTAGGTGACGGATCTTCGGTGCACAGAAACCTCTCCAACAGTCCCATAAGTGTTCAATGAGATTCACACAATTTTTTGGAACTCTCCAAAATGTTCATCAAACCAGTTCTGCACAGCTTAGGTTCGATGACATGGAGCATTATCCTGTTGATAGATCCCATCATTGTGGAGTTATACAAAGTCTGTGATGCCAAGCAGCTCCAATCTTCCAAAATCTACATAAAATATTCAGGGGCCGAGGTGATGCGCTGTGTTCGGGTTGTTCGGACCTTTCTGGTGGGTCTTCTGCTATCATACGGCATATATATCATTAATGCCATACCGACCTGCTAGATATATATCTGGAAGCACCTACATTGAATTTGGCAGTGATTTCAAGTGCTGTGGCACTTCAGCTAGAATGGACAATTCTAGCCAGATTCTGATGGTCATGGTCGGAAAGCAGTCGTGGTCGGCCATGTGTTGTTCTTGCCTCATAAATAGCATGCCCCATCCTTCGGACACTTACTATCATGCTGCGTTCGAATTCGGATAGTTCTCTTAGCCTTATCATACAAGCAGCTAACGTCTAATGGGCGCAACCGTTATATATTGTTTTCGATTAGTCCATGTCGTCATATGTTCAATTTGCATATTGCTATCACATGACTTTTGGTCTTTGTATAGAGTATAGTGTAAAAGCATAAGGTGATGTGTCTGTCGTCGGATGTTAATTTTTGCGATGATTCAGTACGCAATGCAATTACACTCGTTCGCTTGTTTTCCTAGAAAGAAGAAAGAAAAGCACGTGATTCTTTTTTTTTTCACTTTGTCTGAGAGCTGCGTGATTTTTTTCTCCCTCTCTCCCTTGCTGTGACTTAATTTTAAAAATGTAATCTCGAGCGATATCAATTATTAACCTGTGCGCGTTTTATTTTTATTTCCTGCTCCTAGCAAGCCCGTTGTTTTCGCCTTTCGATTAATGGGGAGAAAAAAATGGAGGAGGAGGAGAATCAAGTAAATTTCCTCCCTTGGAGAGCAAGGCGAAAGCAGTGGTGGCAATCTACAGCACATAAACAATTCATGCCCATGATTATTAATGAAGACGACACAGGCAGCGCCATTTTCTCCCCCTTTAAGACGGAAGAGAGACAGGGGGAAACGAAGAGAAAAGGGAAATGAATGAGCGTTTAAAGGCTTTTGCACTTGTAGATCGTTTGGTGAAGGCCTGACAACCCCCGTTTTCTCGATGGCAGCTTTAATCGTACGTTTAAGGCTGGAATTGACAGCTTAAATGAAGTCGGTGATGAATTTTTCAGGCGTAATTTGAACGAAAAGGTATTACGGTGAGGCATGAATACAGAATTTACAATGAATCTCGTGTTATTAAGAAATACTATCAAACACGGGTGAATATTAAACGAGTGCTACATACCCCTCCCCCCTCCACCTCTCCAGAAGAGATTTCTTGGGATGCAGGAAAAGATTTTTTTTTACCCAGGACTTACTGGGAATGATCAGCTGCTTAGCAAATCGGTACCTCGGTTTTCGTTTCGTTTCTTCTCCACTATAAAGTGCTTTTTCTTTGTTTCTATTGTTTAAATAAGAAGTCATGTACACAAACCGTCTAATGAATTAGAAACTTATGTAAATTTGTTTTAATCAGTTTTTATGCAAAATAGTTTGAGGTCATGTGATTCAAGCATGTATTTATTTAAGAGTGTGGTTGGGGGAAAAGAAGGACCTAACTGTTTCGAAAAAAGGGGCTCACTGAAACGTTGAAGCCACGATTGAAACAAGCAGCTGGCCGGTTTTTCATAAGGTGCGATATCCAGACTGATCTTGAACTGATGCTCAAAACCATTAATCATGAACGAGTCCGCCGTTGTTTAGAATGCCTGGTACGGAGAAATAGGACAGCCATTGGAAAAAGGTAATGTAGCCTTTTGTACCAATGGGAGCCCCACAAAGAAATGGATCCAACAAGATTCTGATGGTGATGTCATTGTAAGAAATTACACTCTGTCCAACTAAAGCAAAACTAAGTCAAGGTAGGGAAATTCAAAATTAGCCAATCAGGGCGATTTAGGATCATTCGAGCAACTCCTTCTGGAAGTTTATAAAGCAATTGAAATAAGCCATTTCCCCCCCTCCTTTAAATAGCTATTATTAGATGACCACTGAAAGAGTTAATAGATATCAGGAGGCATCTTAACCTAGTTTTTCTTTCGTTGGAGTCCCCTGATATTCATGAAAGTCAGTTCCATGAATGTCCATCATGAAATGCTACATTTTTTATCCTGGATGAACGATAATGCAATTGTTCGTCGCACGCGATTGATTTAGTAGTGGTTCATCGAGCATGAAGATGATTTCCGACATTAAACCTCCCCCCCCCCACTTCCCCAGAGCCCAGATCTTAACTCCCTCACCCTATAGAAAATTTTTGGGATATTTTGGAACGACAGAAATGGCGTTTTCCAATAAATCTGAGAGAAATGTCTGGTGACCGCATACACTTTGGCAGTTTAAAGGTCACACATGAATATGGAGAATGCCCAATGAATGCCACATGCATTAGTGTGTGTGTGAGGGTGTTTCAAAAATTCCTGTGCCAAGTCTCAAATTTGATAGTTTCACTGTTTCTTTTGTTTTGGGTTCCTTTGGATCATATGAAGAAAAACATAGAGTCCGAGGTTTATCTGGACATTTTAGACGATTCTGTCCTGCTTACAATATGAGAACATTTTGGCATAAATCCATTTGTTTATCAACATGATAATTGTGCCATCCACAAATCAAATCATGTTCTGTAAGTGTTAAAAAGTAAATAAGTTTGAACCACAACTTCATACCCCTCTATTTGCCCACAGAATTGTCTGAGTTGGAAGTTGCTCTAAATTCCGACTGGGTAATGATAAAAGTTTTTTCAGCTTATTTCTTATGAAAATATGAAAGAAAATTCCACAGCCTGGACTCGAACCAGGATCTTTCAACTAAATGCTCTGATGCCTTAAAGTTGCAGCTGTAACACATTCACCCAGAAACTTGTGGAGAATCTTCTAGATAAATAGTCTGTTATAGCTGCAAAAAGTGTATAATTGTTCTTCAGTTATAATTTTATATTTGAATTGTATAATTTCGATTAAATGTTTAATTTGTCGGGTTTCGCAATACTTTCGGCGAAGTGTATACAATATTGCGTGAATAATTAATGCTCTACTAAAGGTTCCGCTGAGAAATAATGATTGGATAGAATTGGGAGAGATGATCTTAAGAAAGCTTCTGTATCAATTTCTGTGTATAAAATCGACGTATTTGCACAAAATATTAGAGCAGCTGTTAAGAATTTCAAACTGTTCAAAGGTGCAATATGTCTCAAAAACATTCATTAATGTTTCCAGATCAAAGCTACTTGCGTAACAAGGATCTTCCTGAGGCGCCCAGAAACCAGCAGAATTTTTGAAATCAAAACTACATCATAGGGCTCTAGACTTACTTACTTAAAGAGGCTTACTTGGTTTATGCATATTTTCAAATATTTTTCTTTATTAACGAGCCTATCAATATTTGTTCAGAGTTGTTGGCTCTGTAGTAGCAGTATAATTCGAAAGTAGCATTCAGTCTTCTATGCATTCTATCCCATAATTACGAAATGCATTCTGTGTCTGGTGGGCATTCCAAAAAAATTCTTTCAAAAGGCCTAACCCATAGGCGAAAATAGGGTCATAATCCTGTTACACAGCACCTCTAGATAATAAGAGGAATAGATAACGCTAGCGAGAATGAAAATAATAAGTTATTTTCCTAACCTAACATTTTCAGTTGTACTTTTCTCAGATTGAAAACCGATTTATACCGGATCAATTGCAGAAATATTATCGGGTTGATGGAATAATGTGGTTCGATTTTGTATATGGTTGGGGTCAATAACTCAAGCAGTGAATAGATTTCAAAGAATTTTTTGTTGTAAATAACTATGTTCTCTTCATATTTGCATGGGTTTACTGAATAACCCTCGTATTTGTGCGTAAAAATGTATATCTGCAAAATATATAACATTCCTTTATAATTTATGAGCATTACGGTTATGTATGTAAACAAAGTGTACTGTATATTTATTGCTTATAAAGGGTGTAACAAAAATACTGAGCTGGCTATACGTAGTCAGTTTTTACAACTAAAAATAAAGAAGTTAGTTTATATAAAGATATGTCATAAAATAATTCCTTGAAGACTTTTAGCCAGCCACGTGACATATTCGTTTAACATTTTGTCACCTGAGGAGGATTTCATATTTACATCTTATCTATGTATAATCCATGGATTTTTATGTACGGAATCATCTAAAATTTATTGTTTATTACACTCTCATTCACGATATTGGGAATCTTCAACAGAGAGTAGAAGGTGGATACCAGTATATTAGGGGCACACGGGAAATTTTTGAGTGTCCGAAACAGTCCTGGATCCGACGAGTTCAGCAATGCATTGTCGTTTGTGGAGGTTATTTTTATTATATCTTTTGCTATGATACTCACAACTAAATGATAGTGTATGACGTAAATGCTAAACATTGTTCTTTCAAACTATGAAATTAAATTTTGAATAGTTTCTATCATTACTTTATTTATGTTTGAAGTTCAGGAGTTATTTCTGCCGCACCTTGAATAAATATTTTGGAGAAGCGTTTCTTCAGTTTGAAAATTGGCACCTTTTCATATTTTCTGAAATTGATGCCGTCATCATAAAAAGAGATTGCTTCAATAAATCTCTGTAAATATTATGAATAAATATTATTATAAGAAATAAACCTCTGGGGTTGTGGTTACTTACAGTATGAAGAAACAGGAGATATAATATCACTTGACTACAGAAAGTTGGCATCTATTGACACACTTGCACATTTCGATCTTGTGTCTCCTGTTTCTTCATTATGAATACTTTTCCTCAGCAACAAGTATGAATGAGTTATTAAGACTTTGTGCTGATATAAACGATTTCTAGAGGTAGTGCTCGTGATTATGCCGTTTTCGGTTTAGCGACGCCATTACCAACTGTAGAAAACTGCTCGAGTGCGTTATTTTTCAGTAGTGTTGGACTGCTTTTCTTTATTTCTTCATTATATGGTAAATTTCATTGCAGAGATTCCAATTATTAGAAATTCCATGACGGAAGTGTGTGCCCGACGCCATCTATCAACAGTCAGTTGAATCAGAATTTTAAAAAATCGTGTATAGTTATTTGAAAAAATATACTTTACTGATAACCTATAACTCTGTAACATTTTAAGCTTTGTTTTTATATAACTTTATATTACTTAAGTAATCACTTTAAGACATATCTTTATATAAATTTTTTTCCTTATTTATAGTTGTAAAAACCAACTATTTTTATTACACTCCGAATATTGGCTGCAAATAGCAATTTAACATGAAGAAAAAAGGGACAGCCCTTATCATCTATATTAAAAAATCTCCGGAAAATCGTATATGAAACTACTTTTTCGGAGATTAAAATGCATTTTTAAAGTAAACAAGAAGGAGGTGTGAGGGAGGAGAAGCTGGAGTGGGAGGGAGGAAGGGAAATCATATTTTGTCGCGGAGCTCATCTTTTTCTGTCGGGGAGTCACGGTGGCTTTTCTTTCGGAGGAGAGAAAGTGTGAAAAGGGGAACGGAATTGAAGAGAGAAACTTTGGTGCGGATGAGTCCACTTTCGCTTGCTTGAATTTCGCTGTTGCCGTAAAAAAGGTATGTGGGGAGGGTGGAGTAGGAGGAGAGTCAGGAGTTGTTGAGTTTCACGTGGGACCATCTGGCATCTCGCGTGAATGACAATGCAGACTTTCTCCTCACGCCAGGATAGATTCGGTAGGCGCCGGGGTCCGCGAGTAATAAGAGAGCCTCTCCGCAGTCGGAAAGGGAAGATTGGGCGTCAAAAATACTCCACCTGGGTGGACTCGGCGATCGCGACAGCATTCCCCCCCCCCCCTTCCCTCCTATCCTCCCTTCTACTTAAAGGAAGTTGTCAGCGGCTCTACACATACCCCCACCCAGCCATCCTTCTTCATCACCCTCACCCACCTTACCTTATCCCTCAGCCAACCCTAGCCCGTCTGTCGCCTGAAATCCAATATTGAACTCGTCCTGTCTTGTTACATTACTGGAAGTATTGTTAAAGAAATTCTTCTGGAAAAAAATTTAATGAAAAATTTATAGAAGTTGCTGTTCTGCTTAGATTGCTTAGCGAAGCAGCTTTGGTTCTTCATGATGGATTAGTGAAGACTATGTCGTCCCCATTATATATAGGGTCTTATTTAATATTTTAATTGTGAACTATAAATAGACTACTCATTTAGAATTTCTGTAATACCAATAGCCATGTCGAATAATTTGACTTGAGTAACAATATACCCTACTTCTTATTCCGTTATGATAAAATGCTCGAAAAGTTTATTTTTCTCTTGAACACTGGTACAAGGAGATAATAAGTCCCTATTAACAAAATCCATCTTACTTGCAGGTAATGTGAAAAAAATGCTAACCTTACAAAGTTAATTTGTGGTTGGAGATAAGGAGGGTAAGAATCTACGAATCCTTCGTGTTTGCAGATCTAACAGTTACTGGAGCGTTGGAACAATTTTTGGAGTCCCGATTGGTGTCTGATAGAATTATTGACACTTTCGGGTTCGTTTCTGAACTGAAAATTGTTTCCAGGGACGAATTCAAAATATTTCTATGGAAGAATCTAACATCTTTGTAAGGATGAAGAGGTCTGCAATCTTGAAATCAAGTTCCTTCTATCTGCAAATGATAGAATGTCTGTTATCATGAAATTATTAGAGAAACCGGGCCTATGTTAAAATAGTGGAAGAATGTATCTCTACCAATTGTTCTTTTGCACCCCTCCTATCTGGAGATATCCCAAATCTGTTGCAGCCAACAAATAGGAAGTTGTAGATGAGCTATTCGTTGGTTAACTTCCGATCACCTAGTTATGCAAATTAGGACATATAAAAATTATATCTCATAAATCCTAACACATAAAGACCAATTTCTAATTACAAACTTAATCCACATTTAATTATGAACATTATAAAAAACAACTTATTTTGCAAAGACTAAATAAAAGATAAATGAATTACTTTACAGTATTCTTTCCTATTATATCTATCACATTTCTATAGTGTATAGTAACAGTAAGAGCTTCACAACCAAATATTAGGTAAACAAAAATAAATTCTGCTGCTTTTCGATGGGGTTCGCTTTAAGAGTCGAGATGATCGCGCTTAGGGGTTACATATATTTGTATTGGACAGCTCACTTATAAGGCTTTCTGCCTGAGAAGCTTCTCAATATTTGGTTTCCTACTATAGCACCATCGCAATGTCTGTGAAAAGTACATTATTCGAGTATGTTTGTTTACGTATTCAAACTCGGCACAACACTTCTGAGGCATGTCGTATATTATGCATTGTATTTGAAAATTATACAGTATCTCACAAATGTTCGTTCAAAAATTCCATTTTGGTGTTAATGCTGTGTCTGTTAGATATTAGCTGGGCATTGCGCACTTCCATTACTACACTATGCGTAGGATTCCTTGCTTTGCAAACAGCTAGACATTAGGTTTGGTTTTCGCAGAACAATGTCAAACCCCACAGTTCGAAAGTGACCCTTACCGCAATTACCGCTTCGGAATGGGAACTGCTGCCGCATCCACATTATCCCCCAGATATTTCACCAAGCGATTATCACTTGTTCCGTGCCCTGGACATCCATATTCAAACCAAACAGTTCCGTGATGTGGAGATTAAATCTGATGTTAAATACGCTCATCCTGTTCATTATTTATGATATCACGGATTACTGAATAGTAGGAAAGTTGGCTTATTACAATTCCATAAAAGTCACATGATCAAAATTCATTTCCTTCTATGTTGTGCATTAGAGTTATTATATTAATGTTTTAATTAATTAATTCTAATAAATACATCGTTAATAAAAAGAATCCTAAAGGATTAACGGTTGAACCTTGAAACCGAAACTTAATCTAACGTAATATTACATCCACTTAGATTCAAGCCATTACATATTGTATACCTTCATATGACATATAGGCGCTTTGCAACTATCACTGTTCCAGTAGAAGTTACAATAATTTTGCATTTTGGTAGCGCTATAAGCTTTCCTAAACTTTTACCAGAATTATCATTTTATGAATGACCTCTTTAACTCTTCCAAGCGATCTTCGGGTGACCCATTGAAGTTCTAGTTTATATCATAACGCGATGGAAGACAGAAATTTAATTTATCTCGCTCTCTGTCCTTAAATCTTAACAGTTTTAAGCAGGGCGTGACTTTTAAAGAATGGACATACTTAATACGATAACAGTAGAAGTTGGTTATGAAATATTTTTATCAGTTTATCGTAGGCATCTTTCCGTCGCCCATTAAATGGAGAAGAGAGCACTGGAGGCAGGCTTGCTCGGCTCGACTCTTTGTGGCTATTTTCATTCAAAAATGACGGCGCAGAAACAATTCCGCCATGTTTTAAGAAACCGCAGAGCTAACGCATGCACATCACCAATTGAATTGTGGGTAGGATGTCGTCATTCATTAAGTTGGCCACGGGATTTAAGCGAATCCTCCACCGAAATCCGATTGAAAGCGGAGATTCCGTTGTCGTGGAAACGAGGTAGCTGTGACAGCTCGCGTTCTGCTCCTGTTTGACGGCGTGGACGAGGAACAGGAGAAAATATTAATCTCGCATCGGGTAACTTGCGCAGCTCTCGTCTTGCTTCATGTTCTCATGATTGGGATGAGAAATACCAAACAAACAACAAAATGGATGCGTTTTAAAAATAGACAGAAAAGAGAAATAAAAGAAAACATAAAGGGAGCAAAAGAATCGCACCGAACATGATCGATAAACGCGATTTACATTCTGACCGCTGTAATGGTATCATGAGGATCTTTTTTACTTTATGATATCGGAATCTTTATCAAAATACCTATTAATTTTTCTTATTTATAAATGTCAGTACGTTTTAATATTGTAGAAATAGAACTTTTTTTTGGCTGCTAGCTTTATAAGGGTGTATAGGCATGCATGATGTATGAAGATACCTCATTGTTTGGAGATAAAATATTGAAGAGAATCTGATTTGAAACGCGAGCCTTAGAATATTTCAAATCTCAAAAACCATGAACATTTTTTTGTTCTTGAGGATTGAGAGTTGATGACGAAGCAGTCTGAACATCCAACTTGCATCGTTGACTTTTGCATTGATCGAATGCCTCTTTAAAGGATCCTTTCCATTGCGAGTTTTCAAGGGAAAATAGCCATGAAATCTGAAGAAGATAATTCTAAATAGAATAAACTTTAATCGCCCTCTCAAAGCTATTGTTACCTTTGCAACATTACAAAATGAGTTATAACAAATGCTTGCCAAGATGTTCAATGATACTTCCTCACATTATTGTAGGACTTAGAACCCCTTGCTATTACATTAAATCAGCTTATATATCTCATTGAAGAATTGTTTACTACTAATCTTGTTAATCGATTCCTATTTATGTATATTCGAGCAGGGCTCCTTCATAAGCGTTTCTTTTTGCAGTTTTGATACGACGTATCTTCAACTTCCCTAAACTTTGGACCTTTTGTTTTTATCGTAGACTATTTATTTAAAGCTTACCATTCAATAAATATTACCATGTTCTGATCTGATACCAGTTATGATTAATAATAATAATAATAATAATGTAACAACGACAGGAGTATCCCACCAAATAAAACTGGGTGGGAAAAGCCTAACGTTGTCCACCAACAGGCCAAAGGCTCAAAAACGGGATTAATGAGAATGACATATAAAACATACTTAAAAAAATAAAAATAAATTAGTACCAAAACAGTTAAAAAGCAAACAATGAAATGGACAACACAAAACTAAATAAACACAAGAATAAGCAATTATTATAATGATGAGGGGGGAAAAAACTAGTGAGAAAAACAAGGATTAATAATAAGATATGATAAGAGAGATTACCCAAACAAACTAAATTATACGGCTTTCAACTAATCAATGTTGGAGTCATTAAAATTAACACTAAAATATTAATAATTGGAATGGCGTGAATAAATAAAAATGAAATATTAATAAGCTTAATAACAATATTTTTATCAGATGTAACAATTCGGGGATCTAGCATATAACTGTCAAAATTTATTTATTTATTTTATTTATTTACGAATTGGGATCCGATACGTCCATCCAGGATCTGTATGGCCAGAGGCCGACGAGTTGGGTCCCTGGATGGACCTGGATTTACGACTGCTGTATGATGGTCGCAGCAGCCAGGGGGAGGGGGGGGGTGAAGATTATCTATCACTGATGGTCGTCCATCCAGTGACTAACCGTGCCTGATGTAGCTTAACTTCACAGAAGTAGATAAACAAAACACAGTGACCTATCTAATTGATATTTCCTTCCCCAGTACACAAGATTTGCAAAAGACACGCATATACAAAACCATAGGAAAGCGAGAATCCTAAGTACTTGTCATATAGTTTGGAAATTCATACACCCACACATTAATGCTTCCACAAGCGTAATTTTTTTCCTTTCCTGCATTTGAGATTCTTGGACTTTGCTTTTCTATTGCTAATTATGCTAGTTTAGGTTTTCTTTTTTTTTTTACCTGAATTTTACTCAAAAGATTTAATTGCTGGGTTGTATTTTTTTGGTTTTATTATCCTTTTAATTTTATTAATTTCTATTGGCTCGATTTCTTGCCATTCTATCCGTTTGAGATATTATTCTTTATGAAAAAAATATTAACTAGAAACCTAATGCTCAGATTGCAGATGGGCTTGATCCGAGTTTAGTTTTTCCAATAAAACATACAAATAATAATAAAGTTATAGTGCTAAAAATTTTAAAGTACATTGATTATCTAAAATTTCATTTGACAACAAAAGATATTGACGCCGATTCTTTATAATTTTCCTAAATGTGATGCTTCGAGCATAAAAATAGATAGAGAGGGTATACCATTGTGGCTAGCGAAAGAAAACTGGACCTGTCCAATTAAATTTCTGATTTCAAATGTTTGAAATTATTATAAAGGAAAATTAACATTCTCTAACAATTAAGCAATGCTCATCATCGACTGATGCTATTCAGGTGCAAATATGCAAAGACTTTGGTCCCACTATTTTTATGGTGGAAGATATCATGTAGTAAGTAGCCTTGATGCGTTCAATTTCCGTTGTTATTATTTTGAAGTTCACATTCCTTCCACAAATGTTTCCTCAGGAGAATTGTATTCATTTCTTGGCTTTTATAAAATTCAATGTGAAAGACGTGAATACATACAGGCTTAGCAGAAACTTTGAATTTTATTATCTTATTATTCAATTTATTTCCCTTTATTCGTTTTTTATTGAATTTTCTTAGCAATCGACTTTTGAGCAGGTTCTCAGTGACCCCTGCTAGCTCTATTCATTGGGTCAACGCAGTTTCAATATACTGGATCCTTTTAGCATTCCAAAAGAATACGAGAAGTTTAATCGAAATTTTTAATAAAAATGAAGGAACGCTCTATGAATTCGGAACATCATTGTCATTGAACGATTATATGTATTCATCCATGTTCATCATTAGTTATTTAACTAATTATTAAAGCTATTAGTGAACAATTCTGGTTCTCGTTCCATAATTGTGAAATAACGTTTTCCCTAAATCTCATCGTTATTTAGCTTTTTAAAAGTAAACTTTGAAAGGTTTATGGAGAAGCGATTTCCCATATGTGATTTATAATGCATGCATACACAAACATTTTTCTCTTCTCACTGGACTTGATTGACAGGTTAGTCGTCGTTTACGCACCCCAAACTCCACAGTTGAAGATGTGAGTGACAGTTGAAAATTAAAGTAAAATTTGGATGACGCTGTGTTACATTTCGCAAATGCGATTCGTTATATTTTCCAGAAAGTTTATCTCACTCTTTGTGTGATGTATAGAGTTAGAAGTGAAACTGTTTAAGGAGCTACCTAGAATATGACAATTTATGAGAATGTGTCAGAACCTATCAAATGAAATGAAAAATTTAGTTTCATCATTCCACCCCCCCCCTCCCTTTTTATATATAAATAAATTTGAAAATTTGAAAAGAAAGCGAAAATAATATAAATATAAGACAAAGCCAATGTGTTTTCATAATATCACTGGATACCTTGATGGGGAAGCATTATTTATTTATAGTATGTCCATTATTAGGTTGAGGATGGTGCTTTCAGTTGTCCAATCGATAACAATTGGTGTTCATATTTCTCTCAACACAACGGTAGATCAAGACTAAAGAAACAAGATCCGACCATAACAGTTCTCCTACATTACGTCACACCCAGATTTAGCCTTCTTTTCTGGAAAAGAGTGGCAGCGTGAGTCATCACTTCACATCACTTTATTCCAGCGTTGAAGTGACCTGCAATATCTTTCCTTCATAGTGCAAGACGACCTCTCGTGTTATTAGTGATCTTTGGCTTATTAGCAGCAACCGGCTATTTATAAACCTCGCGATGCTCATAACAGTCCATGCCTCATATCACCATTCCTCTTATAATTGCGCTGCCCTGTATTGCGCTTTTGAGGGACTAGCCTGGTTAACACACGTCGGGCTCTGTCGGTCAGACTTTGTCCTCTACCACAGCCACAATTAAACTCTATATCACGTTTTTGTAAGCTGCTTTCGTGTTCAGAGCAAACAAGTGCTTGCTGTGTCGACATTTGGTGGCGAGCACTTGGACAACTGATTCACTAATCATTGGACTGAAAGGGGAAGTTCTATCCCAAGGCCAGCGCGATCGCCGGATCCCACTCTATTATTTTTTTTATATGGGAGCACTTCAAGTCATTGGGGTATGCAATCTCAATAAAGTCTGACGCGGTACTGTTTGCCAGAGTTCAAGCTGCCTGTTTCCTTATACAACAAGGATATATGAAACAGTGCGGCAAATTTTATGCGTCTTTTGTAATGCATATATTAAAGCTGGTGGTCGCCATTTTGAACATTTGCCATTTGCTTTGAGCTGTGTTGTTATTATGCTATTGCTATGAGGTGCAATTTGTTTATGGATAAATAAATTGTTTGCTCTGAAAATGAAATCACCAGTAATGAGTAATACAATTTACGTAAGAAAATCACCAGTCAGTGTTGAGAGCTTCTTGGTTGAAGAGTCCTGTCAACGCAAAGCTAATGGCATGGCGAATAGAATTAGTAAGTGTGATTACTCTCGTAATAACCAATGCTAAAGATAGGTCGAGCGGCGGATGTACGAAATAACAGCGCTGCTGTCGATTTAGACCAACTTCGTAGCGTTTTTTTTTTTTTGCTTACTGCAAATGGGAATTTCACGTTTCATGTTAAGTTTCTGTCGTATATTTTATTGTTTCACTATTTATAAGTGATAAGCGTGTTATATTGTGTTATTAGCGTAATTTGTATTTCGTTTGTTAAGTTTAAAACAGTATTTTACCCGTGTTTTAAAAAAATTTACTCGTTATATTTACTCGTGGACGTACCTTATGACAGCAGATAAGCCTATTTCATTCCTTTGGCGGTTATCAAATTTCTGACGGCTGCCGTCGTTGTTCTTGAAGATCACAGAATTAAAGCCCGTTTAGGGTTGGAACAGATTCGAGTTTCAATGAATTTTGTTTTAATTGACAATGAATTTAAAACGGCAGGATTATAGAAAAAGCAAAATGAACTGAGAACACTATGCTGTTCGCATTTGGATACAGCGCTGGATTTGCCAATAGGCCGACTAGGCCGCGGCCTAGGGGTGGCAGATTTCAGGGGGCGGCGGATTTCATTAATTTGTCTATTCTATTCAGTACTTATCTACTTAAATACGTATTATTTATGGCCTAGTTTACAATAGTCTTAGTTTACATTACATTACTTACAAGTGATACGAAAGTAGGGGCGGCAGAAAGT
>JAHWFO010004243.1:2681270-2746898 GCA_023313115.1 Rhysida immarginata | reverse complement strand
AAACGTGAAATTTCTATCGGATTTCTTATTTACACATCCAAACAGAGAGCAATTTAAAGGCATTCTGATAGAAAAAAGGCAAGCAAACTCTTGCGTTAAGTAGAATCGAAAATGGTTCGCGGCAGGAAATCACTTCTTGCTCCGCTGATTCTCTTGAAGGGACGAGAGGGCCAATTTTCAATCTATCGAGACGTTTTTCTTAATATATTATAAATCAGAGTCCGTTGGAACGTTTGTCCTTTCATAACTCAAAAAATACTCAAGGAATCTCCACGAAATTTTCCATGTACGTAGTTAGTGTCACTGTGCTTTCAGTAGGGTACTTTTTATACCGTGTTTATATCAATTTTTTATTATTTTTATAACTTTTTGTTATTCCTAATTTTCGAAAAGTTGAATTGTTTTCAAAGGATGTCACTAGATGGCGATACTATCTTATCGAAAAGTTGAATAGACTTTTTGTTTTTAAAGTATGTCACTAGATGGCGAAGCCAGATGGCGCACTTACGTTGTACGAGCGTTAAATTACATTAAGTTTGAGAAGGAGCCAAATTCATGCAATAGAGGGGACTGAAACCGCTTTTTCCATGAATACAGCAATCCAGTTGTTGACTACAACAACAGAATTTGCGCGTGTGCACAGACCAGGGGATTAAAAGACCGTGCTAAAATTTAGTTATATACTATTGTAACTTTAATTTGACATATTAATATTATTTTATTAACTAATTTCGTTTTTAGATTACTATATAAGTCAAGCAAAATTACTATATAGTGATTAAAGAGACCATAGCTTAAATTGCAGCATCAATAATGCAAAATTTCATCATACAAACCAATGACGATAGACCCGGAAACGTGCCAGCATACTTGAAGTGGGAAGGTCCGTAAGTGAGCAAAACACTTGACTAAACATGAGGATACCTGATTAATAATTCTTACACACTCCGATCATGGAATGATAAGTTTATCTCTTCGTTAACTTTGTATTTCAAGTATTTTATAATATTTTATAAACAATTTTTCAATCATTGTTTTAATTTCAATTTTGCTTCGATCATCTTTCGGTACGTATTTTCGATTTATAGTTGTGGAGAGTGTTTCCTGATCCTGTTTATTTGTACGGTTATACGCAGAAACCTTGAGGAATGGTTTTGAGTTAATTATTCCTCGAGCCCAAAATCGTCAAAAACAAAGAAGCCACACAGCTAATAACACCACGGCTCACTCCTGCCCAGAACTGCCATGGCTTCAATTGGCTTCACATTGGTGACGATGTTAACAATAGGATTCGGAATCTACCTTTAATATACGTCCGAGCAAACAGCCCGAACAATGGCCGACGGGCATATCATCTAGACTTTTGTTAGGTATCTCCATGAAATTTTCCTTCAGTAGGGTACTTTTTATACCGTGTTTATATCAATTTTTGGTTAATTTTAACTATCCGCACAAATCGCGCGATGACTGATTCCGCAAACTGAATTGTCGCGATTCCTGTAACCAGCCGGGGGGAAACCAACTGCCCCCTGTAACCAAATAGGTTGGGGTATATATCAGTTATTTGCCCCCGGAGGGGGACGTCGTAGACAGAACGCCGAAGGCGTTCGAGTAACGGAAAACAGTGACCCGCGAGGCCCGCAGGGCCGAGAATGGGACTGGCGTTCGAATAACGGAAAACACTGACGAGCGAGGCCCGTAGGGCCGAGAGTGAGACTTGCGTTTGCGATTTGACTCGCGATTTGTGCGGATAGTTAAAATTAACCCAATTTTTTAAGTTATTTCTAATTTTCGAAAAGTTGAATTGTTTTCAAAGGATGTCACTAGATGGCGATACTATCTTATCGAAAAGTTGAATAGACTTTTTGTTTTTAAAGGATGTCATTAGATGGCGATGCCAGACGAAGACTGTTTCATTTTATTCAATCTTTCCAGACTTTCAAGTTCGCAGGTATATATTTTCAGGAAGCTTGCTTCTCTCACGGTCAGTTATACGTTGCTTGCTCCCGCGTGTTCAGCTGTCGAAATCTACATGTTTTTGCGCCACAGGGGAAGACATACAACGCTGTTTACCGAAATGGACTTGACGCTGTGTAGCTTATTCATTTATCTTATCATTTTTTTTCATTATTTTGTACATATAATTTAATTTTCTTTTGTTCCCAGTTCATTGTTCATAAATCATCATTTTTGGTTTAAAATGATTATGAAAGGTTTGGAGAAGGCTTTCTAGACTGTTCCTCATTTTCTTGCATTTCGTTCATACATTGTTAATCATAGTTTAATTTTTAACAAAACAAACAATCATTAAAAAAACTACTCAACGCATCTTTTCCACCCGGGCGAAGCCGGGTAATATTGCTAGTTTTATAATAAATCGAAAATTTTTGAATGATATAAATTTTATTATCCTGAATGCAAAATAAATAAAGTCAAATTTTTCCGTGGAGTTTACCTTTAAGAAACAGTAAATAAATAGTAAGAAGAAAATAAAATCGTGTTTGAAAATTGATTTTTAAAACTACTGTTAATCTTTCATCTTTTTCCTTGCAAGCGAGTTCTAAAAATCTGAGACTCGCTGGTCGAAAAGGAACGCAATGACATCTTGCGGATGCGCCAGAAAACTACGCAAGTAATCACACTTACTAATTCTATTCGTTATGCTAATGGGGAAATGTTTACTATTCATATAATACTTCGCGTTCCATTATATCCCATCTTTGTTAGATTTAAAGCTCTTTTGCTGTGTTTGCTCTGCTTAGAAAACAGGCTAGTCAAGGCCATGTGAATCACACATAGCACAATTTATTTATGATTCGACATAAAGACGCACCGTTTTTTTTTCCTTCGCTGAATCGAAATATAAGTTCCTCACTCGTATTGCTCGTTCAAGATCTCGTGGTGGCTGAAATGCATGTTGCTGACCATTAGCTCCCTTCCTCAAAATACGTACTGGGATTACAGTTCTCGAGCATCTACAGAGTTTTAAACTTAAAGGTTTGGGACATTCTTTTTAGTGATCTCCGGACATCCTGGTATGGGAGATCCTTTTTGGGACATCCTGGTACGGCACATTTTTAGCGGTCTCCGGCTTCATGATCATTCACTGTATATACTTCAACATAGATGTAAGTTATCCAGTTATAACCTGATGTGAGCTTTAATAATGGGGTAATAAGTAAGCCAGCAAGATAAGCAGTATAATCACTTTTGGACTGGGAGAAGGGGATAGATCAAAATGAATAGACACTTCTCTCCCATCATAATGTTTATGACGCATATACAAGAGCTACATATTAGTCTATTTTATAATACAATTATTTAGTCACTGTTATAAAATTTTTTTAAAGAGAAGATGGTCGATGAGGGAAGAGGAATGCAGGGTCTTTGGGAAAAATGCAATCTCCATCAAGTGTAGAATGAGCACTCGAGGATCATTTGTTCCATTCCTTTTAGATAAACCTAATTATTAAAGACTAACATTCTGTATAATGATTGGTTTATTAAAACGTTTACCCGAGTATTTTGTCCGTGTTTTGGAACCAGTGATCAGACCATTAAAGTCCAACCAACTAATTCAGCTTTGTTTATCGACGTTTGGATGAATTTTGCGAAGATCCGAAAGAAATGAAGCAAATTACTCCATCTTTTCTCTTTATTTTATATTTTAAGAGAAAGAAAAACAAACGAAGACAGAGAAAGAGGACGGAGGGAGGTATTGAGGTGGGGGTAGTTGAGCGAAGTCGGTCGGTCGGTTCGGTGGGCCATTGGGTTGCGCAGGCGCGTCACGTCTCCGTCCCCTCGGCTAGCCTCACAGGAGAGTCATGAAAGGGCGAGCGCTTCATGCATGAAACATCGGCGCCGGCCGCTCGTCGTCGTTTTCCAGCAATCATCCATCCAACAGTCACGTGTGCTTAACCAAAGAAATAATTACCTTAAGAAAGGGATCTCTCTTTGGTTCTTGCCAATCGATCGCCAATAGATGAGAAGAAAAAATAATAGATACAAAGGGAAAGAGAAGATATCGCAACTGATCGATAGCCTCCGGTTTCTTTTGGTTGGGAAATATTTTTGGTCAAGAGAAATGGAAAGGTTCGTTCGCAAATGACGTCATCCGATTTGGCAGCTGTTAAGAATTTTAAGAAAAATAGGAGGAATCAAGCGTAAATGATGTCACAGATTGATTATCATGGTGTGAAAGAATCCAGAAAAAATAGATAGAAAATTATTTGCAGGTGTCATTGTATTAAAATGCTAAATCTAGCACTACTGACTGGCTTTTATATAAAAATACACACTGATCAATGAATTAGAAAAATCTGTTTAATATTTTATTGGGCACCCTGTGGCCCTTACGGCGAGTTGACATAATCAATAAGGTGTTCAAGACTTGTATGTCATTGGAAAACTAGTTGTTCTCCACACATTCTTTTCGCGATGAACAGTAGCACTGTCGTCTATGAACAAGCTGTCATATGCAGCAACAACGTTCAGAAGGGAACCCACCCGGCCTGGAACGTAGCCGATCTTCCATTATTATCGGGGGACAAGTTCTATATAAGCAGAAGAAGTTACATACCAAGACATCACCGCTGAACCTTGAGTTGACTTGATAAGGCATGCTGGATCCATTACTTCATGGGAACCCCGCCAAACGTTCCGCTTACCGTAAGTATGAAGCAACGTGTATTGTCATTCGTTAGACCATATAATCTTCTTACAGTTTTCACGTATTCAGTCATGACATACCAGAAATCATTCGTAGACGAACTGTTCTTTGAAGAAATCAAAAATGTGACCTCAGATTTGGAACCGCTTCAATTTCCGGTACATGTTTCTGCTAGATATGGGTCGGGAACAGCCTAGCTTAAAATTATTAGCCAGTTGTTTGTACAGTGGATGTCTTGTTTTAAACAACTGCTCTTTGAGTCACAGTTATCCTTTGAGGACAAAAAGGCCATATCACTAACTACTTTCTCAATTGAATCTTATTTCAGCAATAATAAACTTACATTGTTGTAACCAAGTATTCCTCATCTCAGCAATATCAGTTTATGAACGGGGCCCATGCGTAGTTTGCGCCATAATTAGTTTTATCAAATTCAATTCATATTGTTGCAAAGCTCGCACATTCAAATTGTTTCGTGTGATAAACCAACACCGCCTCTACTCAAAGCCTGAACGCGAAAACGTCATAGATTGTTACATCACCTTCGTTAGGGTATTGTTAATCTTATTTTAACCAATAATAAGCCCGAAATTGTCCCTACCATAGGTGATGTAACAGTGTATGATTTTTCCGTGAGCAGGCTTTCTCTCTAGGCGGTATTGGATAAACTCACATGTTCTCCTTTATTTATAGTTTTGTGATTGATTGATGATAAGAATTATTGCTCAGACAACAATGGTCAGGTGAGTTTTCAGTTCCGGCGTGTGCTTTAAACCAGCACCAACAATGCTTAAACGTGCCACAACAATGCAAAACTGATTCCGTGACGAACTCACATGTTCTCCTTTATTTATAGTTGGGTTATTCCTGAAGACTCAGTTGAGAAAGTTGTTAGTGATATGGCCAAAAGACTGTGGATTATTTTTCTAATGGTTGACTACCACACATTTCGAATGTCCAGTCAGATGTTTCGTTGGATTCGCTTCAATTCCTGGCGCCTGGTTAGGAATAGCGTTGGCTAAAATTAGCTGTCAATTGTTTTACAACGACAAGTCATTTCAAACGATGGCGTCTCACTCATGATCGACTAACTTTGAGACATTTATCCCTTTTTTAGATCTTATATCCAGCGATTGAATACTCTCGATATCTTACTTTTGGAGAACCCAGTCAGCTGCTTCATTGTTTCAAGCACCAACAATGAGTCCCTTCTCGAGTCAATTAGGTTCTACTTTTTCTTCATGCAGATCAAGTTCTGTGGTTAGACTTACCTGCTTAAACATGCGATAAATGCAGTGTTGAATCACATGGCCTCAAATTATTTTACATGAAAACTAATTTACATATGTTTTGTGCATGTTTCTAGTTCATTAGCTTGAATTGCACTTGTTTACTTGATTTTAATTTAGTTGCAATATTTCTTAGAAACATCAGCTGATAAGTTCATGTACTGTCGGCACGCCACGAGAAGACCGATGCGTTGCTTAATGTGCTCGTATGGTGTCGCTGCAGTTGCAGATGAATCTATTCAGTGTTGGGGGATAAACAGCCAAATTTGAGTAGATCCATGTTTCATCAATAGGACGATTTTCTTCTGGGTTTTTTTTCATATATCTCAGGCATCTCTCCATGGAAACGTTTTCATTTGTTTGGAAACACGGCCAGAACTCATTTTTGCGCTACTTGATTTTAGAGCTTTCCTTCCCTTCATAACTATAGACTGACCTGCAACTATAGCGACACCATACGAGCACATTAAGCAACTCAGCAACTCGTGGTGTGCGGACGGTAGTATTCATTTGATAAACGTACTTGCTCTATGCTCTGCAGTGAAGCTAACTTTTGTCTGTTAGGCGGAGCTTTACGAGCAGCTTATAACAATATATTTAACATAATGACAAAATTGAAAATAGAAACTGATCCACGACCCAGATTAATGGGCAACGGACATGTATACTCGTAGTGCCTTGTTCGAATTCAGATCGTGGATCTTGAATTATTTATTTAATTATATGAATTTTTTTTTAATCAATTATTTAATTTTTAATTGATTTTTCTGAATATACATTCCTGAACCTTTCAAAAATTCAGTGAATAGTTAAATGAAATAGTTCAGTGAAATAGCTTAAATGGAAAATGTATGTCGAAAAAAAATAATTAAATTTATGGAGGATTGATCGAGTGTACTTGGTGAAATGAAAACGTATAAATTGAGCGAGAAGAATGATTGTTTCCATGAATTTTTACATTCCTATCAAAACAAGAAGTGTTTTTCTGTATATTTCTAAATTTTTCATGTCCTACTTTTTTCCTTGCGTCATAATTCTTTTTTCTTTTCATCTCTTTCCGTTATTTGTGAGCCATTTCCTGATGATGAAAGACTTTAGCAAGGTACAGGATTATTCTAAAGTCCTACAATTCAGATTTCCTGTTTTACCTTTTGAACAAAGAAGGAAATCATTACAACCTTAGCACTCTTTATATCTTATTGTATAAAGTACAGTTGTATCTGAGAACCATTCTGTGCTAAGCACAACTTTATTTGAATAGTTAATGGTCTTCAAATTGTATTCGTGTACATGTTTTTTTAAGAAAAAACCAGAGAAAGAGACACCTGGTCGCGTTTGATCAGATGTTCCAGGTGACCATAGTCCACATGAGATGATCCGGTCATCAAACACTGAACTGAAAGGTGTATCATCAAACTGAATTATTCGGCGCATATTGAGTTGCAACTGTTTACAAAACGCCGTCTCAACATTTTTAAAGGAAACAATCTTCAAAAATACTACTTTTGTTGTGCATGCTGAATTGTGTCACAGATTAACACGTGATTGTGTCCTCGCTAACAATGCCATTTACATGCGTAAAATGAAGTTTCTACAGTGCGAATTTCAAAAATGAATTTTTACATTCATGGGTTATATAACGGAAAATATGAGTTGTAGAATTTAGAATTTATTTAGGTTGCAATTTCTTCTATTCTAAGTAATAGGAGCAATCAAATGAAAATAGGCCACCATGCATAAATTTGATGGCGCAGAAGTTGGTAACAATGGGGTTTGATGGACAGTACTGGCATCTTTTCTGGACTTGGGAAGCACACTGAGATAATTTCCACTTACACATTAGTCGTTTGTTTATTGTGCTGGAAGTAGGGTTAGCGATACGTATGTTTGTCCAACATCAAAAATGGAGGTGAGTAAAGAAGAATAGAAAGGTTTGCTTTAATTTTTGACTGCCGAGAGAGTTGGAGGCGAGAAATTAATCGTCGCTTGTCGGCTGTGTACGGCAAACGCAGCATGTTACATCCTTCTGTGCAGGAGTGACATAAGAGATTCTGAGAGGGTCGGATGTCACTGCAAGATGATACCCATCGTGCCATTGCTCCTGATGTTATTGCTCGGGTGGTCTTATCCGGGAAAATCGACGGATGACTATAGAAAAACTTCATTTTCTTCATGATAACGCCTGTCCACACAATACCAACTTGGTGAGGGATTTGGTTGGGAAATTCTTCAACATCCTCCTTAGAGATCTTCCCCATACTATTTTACTATTCGGACAGCTGAAGAGAGACAGTAGTCTACGTCGGTTTGCATCAGATGAAGACATGTGTCACTGGGTAACATGTGGTACCATCGGCAGCCCACAATCTTCTTCAAGGATGGAAATTGATCGTCGTATCTCCCAGTGGGATAAATGTATTAATGCTTTTGAAGTAACTAAAATTTTAATGACACGTTTTGGCGCCTGATCTTTTTTCATTTAACTGCTCCACATAATAAACGATGATGTGCTCTTCAATTGTATTGTGTCGGTAGACGTATAGGCTGAGGTACAAAGCGAAATAACAAGCGTTTTTTTTAGAAGGTCCATCTGGTCCATCTGTCCATTGTTTCCTTCATTTTTCTACATTTTTGACGTAGAAGGATGAAATTTGGAATGTAGCTTACTATAAGCCTGTCTTACTTCACTATTTAGTTTGGTTTTGATTTGCCAACTGGGGTCGGAATTATGTGGGTCCATCTGGTTTATGGTACAGGGTGCGTTCACAAAGGTTCAAGACTGATTTTTTCCTGAGTAGAGGAGGGCGCGCAGACCGGTTCCACCGACAGGGTGAAGTAGTGGGGGGTGTCAGTTAACTGACAGCACCAGCGGCAGTTATTTCCGAGACGCTGGAGTCAGCAGATCGCTAGTGGCGTGTGTGCGTGTCATTGTCCCCCGTCGAAAACTCGGAGAGTCGAAAATGCTGGAATGCTCCAGGAGATCAAAGACAATTGGGTTCTTCACCACGACAATGCGCTCTATCACATGTCGCTCGCCGCCGGCGAAGTTTTGGCTAAGTTCAACGTGACAAGACTGCCCCAGCCACCCTACAGCCCCGACCTAGCTCCCAGCGACTTCTGTTCCCCCGAATTATAGGATACCTGAAAGGGAAGCGACTCGACAAGATTTCAGCAGTCCAGGCAGCTTCGACGAGGTCCCTCGACAGCCTTCCGTGCGAAGATTTCCAGGGAGCCTATGAACAATGGAAAAAACGCTGGCAGCGTTGTATTGATCTCCAAGGGTCATATTTCGAAGACTTTTAGTTCGCTGTACAAAAATATTTTAATAATTTTTTTTTATCTGAGACCAGTCTTGAAACTTTGTGAACGCATCCTGTACGTATGTAAAGAAGTGAATTTCCGTATGCAGATTCTTTTAAGAAAGACCTACATTGCTATGATGTTTGGGCCAAATTGTTCCAGTGAGGACGAGCGTTGCGGGGGTAACGGTCACTTGGTCTTTAGCACTGTTAACGCTTTCAAATGGCAACATATGGCATGTGATGTGTCAGTCGCTCGAAAATGATGTGAATCGAAAGAAGATAGAGTTCTTTTCCATTTTCTAAATTCTACGTTCGACAAAATCAATTTTCGATAAAAAAAAAAAATAGAGGTTAAAAAGTGCGAATAAAAAGGGTAAATAAAAAAACCCTTAAAAAAGTGCGAAAAAGAGTAGTAGAGTTCTTTAAATAAAAAGGGTTTGGCGGTATTGTAGACATATTAGAGAAACCTGGATCTTAATCGATAGTCCGCGAGTATCTTTCCTTAATTTGTAAATCAACTTGTATAGCGTTGGTTTCACTTTGCATTACAAGCTGCTTTCTTTAAAAATATATGATTTATGAAGTCAAATCAAGGTATAGTTAATGTTAAGGTTGCTATGGGTTACAATTTTTGTAAAAATATGGATTATAAAATTTAATTTTTATATGAAGGTGGATTTAAATGTAAAAACTACTAATTATTTAATTTTGAATATGTACTATTATATGCACACATTGCCTGTCACTCTAAAAATAGATGAATTCTACGCTTCCGCTATTTTTCCATCCTCGGGGAGATTAATTTTTTGTTATTCTTCAACATTTACAGCAATTTAAAATGACGTCTTTCAAGCGGGGAAATATTTCCTGTAAACTGACTCAGATGTTGCACGCGTAAGGTGCAAAATTTCACTTTCCTCTTCTCCTTTAATAGGCTTTCACTAAATGCTAAGGAATTTCTGCTGACAGTGTTTGGTGATGGCGCTTATTCAAGAAGCGCGTTTTTATTTTTATACTGTAGGAAATTAGAAACGGGGAGCATTATTTTGGTACTAATCATTGTCGGTGTTATTTTGCATAGCAATTAGGAGCTCCCAATTTCATTGGGCTCAATACGGTGCTAGACAAATGAGGTGTCCCTTATTTTTGGTGACTGTTAATTTTAGTCGGATTTAAAAGAACTGCTCTTTATATAATTCTATTTTTGTTACTTGAGTGTGTTCACTTCTCTGTTCTTGTTGAATGGCCTCTTCATTAAATCGGATACGTTCTTTTCCAGGCATTCGTAGGTTGCGTTTGTGTGTGTGTACGTGTGTGGCCATTGACGGTGAGGAGCAACGCGGTTTCTGTTGGATTATTTATTAATGTTTTCATTTCCGTGCGATCCTCGTGGCAACGGACGGCGGGGTTTCTGCCGCGATAATTAACGTTACGAGACTGTACACTCACAAAGCACTGCGCTGCGCTTCACCGAAAAGAGAGAGAGATAAGGAGCGGCGTCGCTTGGTCAGCGTTTCTCGTCGCTGCCACCAGTCACCGCCACCGTTCCCACGAGTCACGTATTCTTGGGAGTCCGAACATTATAAGGAGAATTTGTTGCAGGGCATCATCATTCATTCCCCCCTTTTACTCTCTTTCGCTGCGACCCCGGAAATTCTTGCTGCTCCTCTTGTATTCTCTTCAATTCTGGTGGCGGGTCGGAATAAATTTAGCGCGTGATAGCTTTAATTTGGCGACTGGCTTTGCTACGGATTTTTTTAACGTCTCCATTGGTGGGTGGAGTTTTTGAGGGGTCGAAAGGAGAAGATAGAAGCCAGAGACAGACGCTATTCTTCCTCGCAACTCCATTTGCATTTAAATAAACTATTGGCGTTCTCTATTTAGGGGAAAGGTGTTTGTCATTCGGGCGTAGATATGGTCAGCGCTGCAGAATAGGGAAAAAGGTTAACCTCCTCCTTTCCCCCTCCTCTCGGTATAGAAGAGTTCTGATTGGGCTTTTATATTACTCAGCCGAAAATTGGATATTGATTCACGAGTAGAATGCAAAAGGACGTGAGAGCAAAAGGTAATGGAGCAATCCTAACGAAGATAGGAAAAGAATGGAGTCTGTGCGTTCGTAACGGGGAGGGCGACCGATGAGCAAGAAGGGAATCGAAAGACGAAATGACGACGACAACAACAAACTCCTGTGGCTTGTTCCATGCAAATCACGCCACCAATTTACCCTCTCTTTCCCGATCCCAGTCCTCCGCATGCATTCTTCCCCTTTCATCCTTCCCTCTCCTCTGAACCAATAGCGTTTCGTCAGGCCCACTGGCTCTGAAAAGTCCGTGCATTTCAGCGCAGAATAGCGAATTAAAATAAAATGCGTCATTTCTGTTTTCTCTAAAAAGAAATCTCTTTATTAAGGTATAATTTTTATAACAAGAAGCATTTTCTGATTTATAACCTTACCAAGCGTCCTAATTTGGGAGGATATAGATATAATTTAAATTTTGTCCCCTATGAAAAATATCCTATTTTGAACGAAAATCCTAATTTTTAAAGAAATATGTATCAGCATACGAATGATATAGAACCTGCTGATAAGTACATGACACAAAAAAAAATTCAAAAGTCGATGATAAAACTGCCGCTACAAAATTACCTCTTCTATTGTCATACAGTTAAGGCTTTTTTGCGACCATTTTAGTTTTTTTTAGTGTTCAGCGCAAAAAAATGAGAATTTTAAAAATATTAATAGAATATTAATAGATTATTAATTAAAAGTATTAAAAATTAAAAAAATAATCCTCCTCTTCAAACTTGAGACCTATTGTGGCCCTGCTGTTTAATTAACAGATGAATTAAGGGACTCCGTGATCCCTTTAGAACAATAAATTGTACGTTTTATCATTTCATTGGAGTGATAAGGCTTTTCTCTTGAAGTACTATTAATCGTCCTTTAGAGTTTCAAAGTGACACAGCCTACTATATAGGTAAATATAGTAGGCTGTGAAAGTGAGAAAATGGTTTGAAATTTTGTCGATAGATGGCAGCATTATATTCATTTTGGCGCTTTCAACTCGGTTGGATTTAAATTAGACAAAGGCCAGTCTGAATCATTTCAGAGGAGTTTTAGTTTATTATTATTATTGTTGTTTGTTTAATGTTGAATTGTTTTGTGTTATTTTAAGTTTTTTGTTTTTTAGTTACGAAGATGATTTTTGTCCCTATTATCCCATACAGACTTCGGGAATTGGGACATACAGAAATTGTTGATGTAATTTTGACCTGAATCTTTGTAAAATTTTGTATTTTACGATAAAGAATAAAGAATTATTATTATTATTATTATTATTATTATTATTAAAAAATAAAAAATAATATTATTTAATAATTTCTTCCAGATCTAATAAGTTTGTTACAATATATTAGGTCTGAAAAGGAAATTAATAATTTAATAATTAATATGAATTTTCCAATTTTGGTTAACGTTAATGAAAAAAAAAGCATTAAACTAACAAAAGCATTCATAATTATTATGGTAAAATGATATACTATATAAATAAAAATTCACAAAAATTATATCAAAATATGTAAATAACATGGATTAGTTAAGTTATTGCAGATGAAATGTCGGATTTGTAGTGAAACTTCAAACAATAGTATTTCTTGAAAATTGACTTTTATTAATCAAAAGTAATGTGTATCTAAACCCCTGTCACAAACTTCCGGTGGTGATTCCCCCACAGCGAGATGAAAACAAAAGTTCATATAAACAAGGTTCGGATAACGAACCGTTTATGAGATTTCCGCAGTTAAAAGTGAAGTTTCACCAGCTGGTTTTGTACTCTGTGGATGGCAGGTGACATACGGAGAAGCTACAACGAATAAACAAATGTTCAAAATGACGACCGTAGGACGCAACACACGCACTGAGCCGACGAAACTAAGGACCAGCCCCTAACCACCTAATCCAGAACCAAATGGGGACAGTCAGAACATTGCAGATGGATTCCTTCATTTCGTTTTAAACACATTCATGGAACATAATACAATTGTACAAGGAAAAAGAAGAAATCTCATTGCTAGTTCTTTTAAATTTTTATATTTGTTTTTCAATCTTATCCAGAATTTTGAGTTACTCAGGTTCTCCTAGCGTTTTCGAATCCTTTTTCCGATGATAATTCAATAATTGAAGGATTTCATCATGGGAAAGGACTGTCTGTTTGTAATCAACAAGAAAAGTTCACAACCCACATATTTTTTCTCCAAAATTCAAAATATCATCGTTTCTGGAATAATGCTTTTCAAGCGATAATAGTAACATTTTTGTGTGGCCTGCGATACTATCTGAAACTGAATTCTCTGAAGAGAAATCATCTGCGTCTATAATATGAGAATACAAAATACCTAACCTATTGTTATTCTGGAATTTTTTTACGATCAGCCATAAAGAGTGGTTTTTTCCGAATGTTAAAAGATTCGATGTCTCAAAATTCGAGATCATTCATGAATATTTGATCTGGGTTTGTTTAAAAATTTTTTTTGCTACACGTATGTTATTTAGGAGTTTTGAGGTCTGAATTTTTAGATACATTCACGAATATTATTCTCCTCGGAATATTTCTCCTATAAGACATTCAAGTATCCCGTAATTTTCGGAATACCAACCGCACTTGTCGTAAGCGCCGCACTTCACAAAAATAATTAAAAAATACTTAGGTAAAATATATGTTTATCGTAAAGGCCGCAGCTTAAAAACAATCCTTGAATGTTTTTAAAAAGACTTTATGATACAACTTAACTTTACTTGTAAGCCTACTTAATAAAATAAGGTGTGAAATACCTTTTAGATACTGTATATAGGTCTAATCATGCTAACACTTGTGTGCAAAGCATAGAAAGTGTAGATAAACATAAAATGAGCCGCGTTTCATTTAAATAAAAAACTGAATTTATTTTACAATTTTCAGAATTCATCAAAATTAGAATCATCAGAATCTGTATAAAATATTTCATAAAACGTAACATCGTCTATCGTTATGGTGCCTCGTTTTCTTTGGCTTCATCTTCCGGTTCCATATGGTCATCGGAATTTGGATTTCTGTCTTCTTCTGATACAAACCTTTCTTGTAATAAATTGGAATCCCTTCAACACGGAATCATGAGACAATTGATGAAGTTTTAACAGCTTTCTAAGCATCAGCAACCTATGTAGCAACTTCGATGAAAGTCGTTTTCCTCATTCTTCGGCGATAACACAGGAAGCCAAGTGACTTCTCGGGTGTAGGACAAAATGCAACCAGACAAAATTTATTCGGACAAAATGCAAATGAATAACGAATTTTAAAACTAAGATTTTGTTATATATATGCAAGCGGATTCAGAAAAATAATTTATTTCTCCCCCACCACTATTTCTGAACAATTTATCAGTCTACCCGCCGCAGCAGCATATGAGATGCAGTTTACTAATACTGGGATTTTAAATACGTAAGAGCCGCGGCTGGTATTCCGTAAATTACGGTAAACTGCTTAGAAAACTAAATGCCAACTTCAGGAGAATCTTTTCCCTTCCGATATACGTAATTGATACCAAGGTCCGGCGTTTGAGAATCACTGACTTAAACCGGCACATAAGCGTTTTGTGAATTACACGGTGGTTATAATTAAACTTTTCCTACTTAAACGTCTCTGTGGAAAACGAGCGATCGCAAGAACAGAAATCTTAATGTAAACATTGCGAAGGACACGGGGAAGAAAAATTATGAATCCCATTGAAGCAATTTTAATGAGTTGCGATATCATGCAGCATGCCTCGTTTTTTAGGCGTAGCGTCCGTCAGACTACAATATCTTCTCCAAATGACTCCCGTTTGTGTCCAGGACATTTGAATAGTACGGTGCACGAGGCATTTCCTGATACGCTTGTTATGATCGTGAGGCTAGCAACACCAGTGAACGGCACCTGGAGGTCTTGTAGGATACTAATGAAAGCGATGTACCATGCAAATTTTGTGGCCCATAATCTGGAGATTATTGCTACCGATGTTTGTTTCTGTTCAGGGCTGGTTAAGTAGAGAAAGCTTTATTATACTAAACTTGGTACTTCGTTAAGATCCTGTAGATACTATGCAAATAAGTCTCGTAAACATAAAAATAATTTCTATTTCTATATAAATATGTTGATTTTTTCCCTTAAGGAATTTTATAGTCATCTTGCTTTCTAGACGCTTACTCCCCTGTCAAACAATTTCATGTTTAATATTATCTCGTTAAATTTAATACTGTTTACTATATATTGTAGCAGCAGTTGCTATTTGCACACAACTGAACTTTAGTTTTTCTCATGACTGAATAAAATCCTAACAACGCTTGCCCTTTCCCGTTTTGCAGCAGCATTTATTGATTCTCAGCACAAATGTGTAAGCTAGATTGTTTCCAGTTTTGTTTGCTTTTTGCTATAGTCGATTATTCTTATAAAAAAATTTTCATTTAATTATAATAGGCCCTGCTCACATTTTTTTACAGAAATTTTTTTATGTTCTATAATATTAATCAATTACGACGATCAAGCGTTAATTGTTTACAGAAACTGCTGTGCAAAGTCTCGAGGGAAAAGCGGGAAGCTTTGAGGAGAAACCGCTTTCCACTCTGTAACAAGTTTGAAGTTTAAACAGGCGAGGCAATAGTAAACATTCAGAAATAAGATGTTCAAGGAGAATTATACGCGTCTGCTTTAATTTAAATTGGTACGAGCCGCTTTAGTCGTCAGAGTAAATCATCCGTACCCTGGGGGCGCCTCGGTTAAAGGGATCCGCGGAATAAGTTTGTTAAGCACTCGGATATCTTAAGATAGGATATAAATTAGGGGCGTTGAAAAGTCCTAAGACGGCCCAACAGTATAGGGATTTAAAGTAAACGTACAGAGAGAGAGAGAGAGAGAGAGAGAGAGAGAGACTCAGAACCCTCTTTACTTTCTCATTTTGTTTAGGCAAGAAGATAAGATTTCATGAAAGATAACAGACAACAAAATGGCGAAACATATATAAATTTGTATTAATCCGCGCTTCTATGCAAAATAGTTTGAGATCATGTGATTCAAGCGCGTGTTTATTTAAAAAGAACTTGGGTGAGCCTAGAACTCAAATAGCTTGATAAAACAGGGAAAACTTCAAAGAGGCTCATTGTTGGTGCTTGTCTAGCTGGAGCCACAATTAATATAACGAAGCATCTGATTGGATTCTCGAAAGGTGCAATTTCCAGAATATTCAACCGTTTGAAAAACGATCCACAGGTTTCCTCTACGCTAAAAGAGGAACTATAGCTCAAAGACTCATCTCTGGCAGAACCGTGCACCGTGAATTGAAGCGGATACAAATCGTCATGCGTATGCCTGAACCGTGCACAGAAAGTTTCGTCTACAATGGTGTCTGGAACGTCGTGACTGGACACGAGAAACCCGAAAGAAGGACATGTGGTCTGACGAATCATGAAACATATTGTTTTGTACGCAGAGAGGTTTAGTGGGAGCCCCATGAAGCAATGGATCCACCATGCCTTATCGAGACACCTCAAGGTTCTGGATGGAACTGTCTCTTCCTGGTTATACCACTTTATTGCAGACCAACTTCGTCTTTGATGTGGCGGCTTCTGTCCTTCGCGCGCGTTGGTTCAGCAGTGGTTAAGCGAGCACAAAGATGACTTCTGTCATTTACTCTGGCCGCATCTAGAGAATTTTTGAGACATAATAAATCGACATATCCAACAGCAAGATCCTCTTCCAACGAATCTACTAACTGAACAAAGAAATTGTCTGGTGATCTCTTGGTCTTCATTTTACTTACAAGTGCTTCAAGAACTTATTGACTCTCTGCCAACATGCTAAAATTTGGGTCGAGGGGGGGGGGGGGAAAAAAAATTAGGGCTTTTTTTTCTAATAACGAGTAAATCAAAACGAGTAAATGCACATTCAGGTACATTTGAGTTGAGTATTCAGGTTTCATTACAGCCTTTTGATAACCTCTTAATTGGAATGCGAGGTAGACGGATGATGATGATGGGAATCTTGTTTTTTAATTTATTTCCAGCCCCTAAGTAGAATAAAAAAATTATTTTTATTTACGTTAGGTTTGTTTCCGAGAGGTGATTAAAAGAGAGAAGATTTTTTCCCATTAGCACATGCGCACGTGTTATTACCTCATTCGTCGGGAGGTGGGTAGGCGATGAGTCATTCATTCTACTCGTCCTTTCCCCCCTGTAAACATCTCCATGTGTGTTTGCAAGTAAAAGACAACCGCAGACAGCGCCTTTCGTGTCGATAAGTGTAAACGATGAGCGACGACGAGGAATTGTTGTCGTTAAGTATGCAGTGTTTTTGGAAGAATGGTGGGGTCGGGAAGGAGAGGTGGAGAGAGAAATTTTCATATGGGGAGGAAAGTGACTTTTTTTCTAGAGGGTAAGGGAGGATGGATGGTTGTTTCTTCCTCTTCTGGACGAATGAAGAAGCCTTATTTCCTCTTGATGATCTTTATCTCCGTTCCGATTGATTTAAAAAAAAAAGAGCGCGCAAGAAATGAAGAAGTCGAGAGAATTTAACAATGAATCGACCTCCCAAACCAATCAACAAAAGGTTACTCTTTCATTTAAGGAGAAGAGGGAAAGGTTTAAATTGAAGGGTATCAAACTAAGCTCATTATCGAGAGCACACACCCCACCACCCCCGGGGGGGGGGGTGAACGTCTGGAGGAGAAAAAGGCTAGAGTCGTATTTTCTAATTTAAATGAGATTAAACCGTTAACACAATAGAGTGGCGAGGACAAAAAGAGGGTTCGGTTCTCTTTTTTTTTTTTTTTAAATCTCTGATAAGATGAAATGGTTTTCAGACTGATTGCAGTCGAACTAACGATTGGGGTGGAATTTAACGTCCCTTTTGTGTAGAAGAAAAAAACGGGAAGTTGAAGAGGAGGAAAAACGGGGAAGACGAATGAAGGAAATTTTTGTGCGATAATACAAAACCCTCTATAGGATTCGATTACGGACGAAGAACTCTGATCCTTCACTCCATTCCGCTGAAATTGATGATCGCGTCTGGCCCATAGAGTAGATGGAGCCGTCGTCCACCGCTGCCGCTAGCGATCCAAAACTCACTAGCATCCCTCTAGGAAGACTGCATTGCAAGGAGAGTGACGTCATAAGAATTAATCTTGTTTTCTTTCTTACCTAAACATTGATGTCACATCTGAAGGGAGGGTCACGATTTGTTGATCGACAATGTTTATTACATTAAGAACATTAAAAGTAAATATTCTGCAGAGTTATGAGTACCATTGATGATTACTTAAATAATCAAATGTACGAGAGATGATTATAAAGCGGTGATAATCATACCAACGGAAGAGATGCTAAGAACATAAGAGTTTGGTGTTAAGACCTTCTCTATGGATACTGAGTGGCCAATTTATTATGAAACTAATCTTCTTCAATACGAGAACTATAACAGGACGCATTATCTTGTTGAAAGTGGCCATCTCCAGTGGGATAAACCACAAGCAAGACAGGATGAACTTGGTCAGCAACGACATTTAGAGGACCCTTGATTAAGATGTGATGTAATTTGCTGGTTGCCCTTCTGTCGATGACGATCACAAGTTGTACGTTTCACAACGTTTTTTACGCCGACAGACCAGACTTTCAACACTTTAACAACAATTGCGCTTGAACATTTTACGAGTGCGGCGATTTTGCTGATAATCGCTCCATCGCTCTGAGCTCCTGCAACCATTCCACGTTCAAAGTCTGTCAAATCTCATCGTTTACCCATATCTTAACTAATGAATTACTGTGCTTCTACTACTGTCGTAAGGAACTAAGTTTACCCTTTTTAAACCAGTCTGGTCCTCTAGCGACAACAGCGTGACGTCATAGCTAATTTGCTTAAAACTGTCAGGTGGTCACAATAAATTAGCCATTCGGTGTACACTGCCCTGCCAAAAGTATCCGGATACCAATCTTACCATACCCTACATAATAATTATGCAACCAGTACATTTTGGATCATCCTTTGTTGCATCTTTTGCTTTAACGAGCCAGTTACTGATAACGATTAGTGACCGATGGCTTGTGCATCCGTATACGGCCCTCTATCAAATCCCACTTCAAGTTAACTGGGTTTAAATCCGGAATCTGACGACTTAGTGTCAGAATGAGTGAACACATCTTTGTTGAATAAGCAACACGGCATGGTGCATTCTTGCTGGAAGAAGAAATCTGATATATTGCCAAAAAATTCTTTCATCGATATCTAGGCGTCTGGGTCCAATGCAGAAGCAGCAGTGATGAATTGATGTGTGCTTTCATCAGCGAAAGTGCACGTTGTTCTCTTCGAGATGATTTAACGTCGTCCGGGACGTTTTGCTGTCGCTATTGCAACATTATATTCATAATTTTACACAACACCACAGTGAATCGACGATACCCGGTCAAAACACTGATTTCGTGAACTGATTTCCGTTAATGTGGTGCCCTATGAAAGTCGGACAAGAAACTGCTCTTCGACGTGCTGAATGAGCTGAATGACTGAGTTAACGCCGTATTAGCTGTTTTTAAATTTCTTTCACATAAAAGTGAAGAAGTTACTACTGGGAGATAAAGCCACGACAAGATAGAGGTGTCCCGGTAGTTTTGACAGGGTAATGTAATATATGCATCATATAATTTTGACACACGTTTCCAAATGATGGGTAAGCTTTTGGAAGTCATGTCTGAAGAAGGTGGCTGGGTGTTGAAGATGCGTTCCACCTCTGAAATGATCTCATGGTCGTCTTGAAAGCGCCTTCCACATACTTGTTTCTTAAGGTTAGGGAAGAGGAGATAATCGCTTGGCGCCAAGTCGGGGAAATAGGAATGGATGAGGCAAAATTTCGTATACCAGCTCGCCTGTAAGTATTTATGGTCTCTTGTGACTCTGAATGGTAGACGGTTATTCCGGAGAAGACGCAACCTCTTCCTGAACATTCCATGGCGCTACGCTTTGTGGCTTCCCAAAAACTTCTTTAGAAAGTCTCGGTAATGGTATCCAGTTATTGTGGTACCTTGACGAGCATAGTCAGTAAAGGTCAAACCGAGGAATCTTAATAGGCCAGTCAGCATGACCCGTCTATGCCAGAATTCATTGACTGCTTTCCGGAAGGCCTCTGCAAACACCCTGAAATCCAAGCCAGGTTCCCGAGAATCCATTGCCAGCATCCGAGAGTTCAAGCCAGGTTTCCGCTAATCTATTGCCAGCTTCCCGAGAACCTACTGCCACGAGTCTTCTGCCTTCCTTCTGGCAATGTCAGATTCCATTGCCAGCTTCCTGTCAACTTTTCGAGAATCCACAGCCAACGATCTGGCAGACTCAACTTTCTGTCTCCCTCTAGACTACATTTTCAGCCTCTGCTACCAATCATTTGTACGTATCAATACGATATAATCAACTATATAAAAATAAATAAACGAATGTATGCAATGACTTTTGTTTCGGGAGGAGGTGATAACGCGTGTTTCTACTGATTGCTATGGTTATTTAGTTTACGAGTCATAATAGTATACTCAATACTCATCCTTTGCGAACAGCCTATCCTAAAAGTCGCCTGCGTCGGTCTGCCAAAGCTACAACATGGATTAATTTTTTAAAAACAGGATCTTCAACAACTCGCCCATCGCTTGGAGAAATATGCCGAATTATATGATGCATGTGTAGAGATGTACTAATCTTATCACCAATATTCGTGTCCGTAGCTCTCTTTCCTCTGTATGATTGTCACAACTTTATGGTCGTTCCTCGTACAAGAAATATGACTATGAAATTCCGTACTCCTCCCTTGTAAGAGTAATAAACGAGGAGTGCCAAAGAGGGAGCGGCGTTTGTAACTTTCCATTCATTTGATCAATTAGTAATTAAAAATCACTTTAATTAATAATATGCTCTTAAAAAATGGGCGGAGTCTCGAATTTCTGAAATAAAAATTTCAACGCTATAGAAAACTTTTTTATTTAAAAAAAAAATGCCCATTTGGATAAAAGAGAGAGTGAGGATTAGGTTCACGAGCATGACGACTCGTAATTACAAAGTCCAACGGAAAGCATCATCTTCTCATGCATGGTTCGTTGCCTGGCAACATTTTATCGAGGATGTCATTTTGCAACAATTTAAGCGATAGTTTCGCTTTTTTCTCTCTTTTTCTCCCCCTGTCGCTGAAGGGAGCTGAGCATGTGCGCATCATCGTGATTGATGGGGATCTCCTCCACCCACACTCCGTTCCAGCGCCTAATTTACTTAATTTATATAAAATTTGTGTTGCGTATGAACGCCCTGTTATTGAGGCTCTAAGATAGGCGAGAGAGAGAGAGAGAGAGAGAGAGAGGGGGTTCTGAGTCTCATCGTACGCACGTGCGCCTTTTGGTCAATAATTTCTGTCACAGAAGGTTTTGTCTGGATTAAATTTATTTGCCAATCTTTTCTTCGGAATTGCACTTGGATATGCGCGAACACAAAGAAAAACCGAAGAAGGAAGTGAGTAATAAGTTCAAAGGAAGTTGGAGTCCGATGCCAAGCCGCGACTTTATCATCTTGAACGAACTTTATACTACGCTAAATGGTCCCACGAGAGAAATGCCAAAACTCCGCGAAAGCCAAATTAGACTTTATCATGAAGACTCATTAATTATATCGCTTTAGTGGATCATGCAAAACGAAACTATTTGGACTTATCTAATTTTTATAACAAAATTTTTTACTTTTAGCAGACACGTGAATAATGTCCTCTACACATACAATTCACTAATTGGGGGTTTTATTTTGATTTTTAATTTGGTATAGCAACAACAACTCACAATATACGAAGATTACTTATTAGATATAAAACTGCAGAACACTGAAGAGAAAAATAACAAATTTTCCATAAGTAATCCTTCTATACGATAACGTACATGTCATCTGTTATGATATTTAAACATTTTTAAATTCTTTCATTTATAATAACCACACAGGCCAATAAATTAGAAGTATGTGTTTAATAACTTATTGAACCCCCTTTGTCCTACTGGATTAGGTTGGCATAGAGTCAGGTCTTCAAGCAATTGTAAATCAGTGGAAGACCAGGCATTAATTAGAAATTCCCTAGTTCTTGTAGATTGGCTGGAAGAGGGATTTGTTATCGGATATGTCGTTCTATCACGCCCCAAATATTCTCTATAGTTGAGATTTGAGCTCTGGGAGTGGTCTGAAAGAAGCCGTCATATACAGAATAAAAATTCAGCATTATTCTTTGGAATTGGTTGGCAACATTATGCAGATAGTCCGTGGAACGCATTCTACTTTCCATAAAAATCAGGAGTCCAGTACTATACCAGCAAAAAAAGCTATACAATGCCATCACCAATGAAATCTTGAGTTGTTTGATAAGACATGCTGGATCCATTGTTACTTGGGGCTCCCGCCAAGCCCTTTGTCTACTGTCGGTAAAAAGACAACATGATCGTGATTGGTTAGACCACAAATACCTTCTTTCAGTCTTCACATGTCCAGTCACGATATTCCAGACACGACTGTGGACGAATTTTTCTATTCATTTAAGAAATCATGTGTGTTCCTATAGGGATGCGACTGCCGAATTGGATCCGCTTCAATTCCCGGCGCATAGTCGGAACAGGATTGGTTAATTGTCAATGGGGAAGAATTTAGAGCATTTCTCATAGAAGACACCATATGACGGATTGTACTAGGGATCCTAAAGCAGCCATTATTAATGTTAACCTACGGAGAAAACGGGAGATTTAATTGGATATTTTTAATTACGCGGGGGAAAAATTCGGTTTTTAAAAATTTATAAAAATTCTATACCAAAGGAAAATTTTTCAAAAGCAATATTCTTACGTGAATTTTGCTAAGAAAATCCATCGGCCACTTAAATAATTTTTTTAACAATTTTCATTTGTATTGAATTTCTATAAATCTTTAAAAAACGACCCCCCCCCCCCCCCGGAATTAAAAAAATTCAATTAAATCTGCCGTTTTCCACATAGGTTAACATTAAAAATGGCTGCCGTAGGATCCCTAATACAATCCGCCATCTGGTGTCTAAATTCTTCATCATTGTTTTACAATGATGTCCTGTTTCTCCGTACAAGACATTTCAAACGACGGCGGTCTCGTTCATGATTGATTGCTTATGAGCACAGTTACCTCTTTCAGACAAAGACCGTGGATCATTTTTTCAATGAATGAATACTCTGGATATCGAACCTTTTAAAGATAATTCAGTCAGCTCCTTCATTGTTTCAATCGTAGTTCCAATTAAACGGGCACGAACAAGTACCTTTTCGAAATCAGCCAGATTCTTCCTTTTCTTCGTGCTGATCAAGTCCTGTGGTTAAACTCATTCAACTCCTGCTTAAATATATGATGAATCACATGACCTCAAATTATTTTGCATAAAAACGGATTAAAACGAATTTACATATGTTTCACTCATGTTTCTATTCATTGATTGACCAGTATGTGTTTAGCATCTTTTCGAATCGAAATTCTCTTGATACTAGAAAAAAAAACCTTTTACATTTTTCTGAGCAAAATTCACCAATATGCGCCGAAACATTTTCAGGCACATAATGAGGTAAGGATATGTAAATTTCTTCCTTTTTCCTATTCCAGAGGAATAAAAAACCAATCTGCATTACTAAGTTCGCGCCGTCTCGTTATTGCCCATTTTACTAAAAAAAAAAAAAAAAATCTTTGGACAATTGTAGCATTACTTTACCACACATTTGATTTGAAGAAATATTTTTTGATGGCTGGCGAGGCGCCAATAACGGTTGTCTTTCCTTTAACACCCTTTCATTTAAACGTTTTTACACAAACAAGGACATAAAGCAAGACCGTTGGCGAGCGGTGGGAAACACTGGGTGATTACAGACTACAGAAAATTTTGTGTAAAAAATTTCAAAAAAATGAAATTCTTTCGCTTCATAAATGAGCAAAACAAGAAGAAAATTATCACGTGTCGTTGAGAAGTTGCCTTCGGTTGGCTTCATCAGGGCCCCATGAGGCCCCGCATCTGTAAATGTGACCCTCCCCCTGGCATATCGTTTCTGTGGTATATTTTCCATGTAGATTTCTTAAAAAATAAGTTCTAAAAGTAAGGTGATTTATTTACTGGTTAACTAGAGATTAATAAATTCAAAGCCTGAATACCACGGTGTAATCAAATTATTTTAATCGACATGGCGAACCATGTGCCAGACTTTATTGCCCATTGTTATCTTTGCAAAGTACACCTAATCCGGATACTTTACGGACACACCTCGTATAAAGTATACATAAGGTATTTTTGACTAGAATTTTTATAGAAAAGGCCCCCGCAAGAAATCTTGCAAATCTCCGGCCCTGGACTTCGTCTCTCCTTGTCTCTCTCTCTCAGGACATTCAATCTCAAGTGCTGGGTGAGACGAACTAGTCGAAAGAGTTAGCCGCAGAGGAGGACAGCAAAGAGAAGAAATATAGTGTCGCTTACGATTGCATTTTCATTTGTCAACAAAGAGAGACGATAGTGATTTCTCTCAATAGATGGTTGTTGCGTTTGAAAGCTGCACATATTAAAGCAAAGCGTGAGGGTGCTGGGGAGAGATTGAGAGTCAGGAGACAGAAAAAAACCCCATAAAGTGGAGGGGGTGATGTGAGAGGGAAATGAGCTTATGAAAGAGGAAGAATAGTAGGGGGAAAGAGAAATCGCAGGGGGGCCCAAGGAAAACAAAGAGGAAAATGTGTGTATGTGTGAGTGTGTGTTTATGCGTGGTGCATGTATGGTGTCGGGAGGGGGCACAATACCATTCGACATAACAGCGGCGCCAGCAACACCAAGTTCAATAAACCTTTAACACGAAGAGAATTTTCAAAAGCAGAAAAGTTAGTCTTTGTTTGCGTTTAGAAATCCTTGTGAAGCTTCAGCAGCAGCAGCGACCTTTTAATATTACCACTCGCGGGGAACTTAATTAGTAATGTAGTGATAATTAAATAATGGTTGGCGACGATGAAAGAAACGTCTGAAGAGAATAACAAATGAGCTTATTTAAATAAACGTTAAACCCTCCCAAAAATTTTAAAAATCCAATATTTAAAGAATAATTGAATTTCACGCGCAAAAAATATTACTTAGTCATGAACCCTATTTTCTTATTTATAAAAATAATTTTTATCTGATCGACTATGTCCCTCAAATATCACCTCTTGGAGCTATTCTATTTAATTTATGTTATTGATGTCGACAAAACAGTTCAGAACCCTAAAGTAAAATTTCTACAATGTGCTGATGATATTAAGAAAATTTTCTGTGATTACTTGTACTTATCATAACTTACTATTGCAATGCTCTATTGATAATTTTATTAACTGGATATTTAATAATGGATTTAGCTTAAATCTAGCTAAATCGTGTATTATTAGTTAAATTAACTTCTTCAGATGTATGTCCTTCAATATAGATATTTGAGTTCATATCTTCAAAAATCAGTTTTAAATTGGTTGATATGCTAAAAATATTCCAACGTAGAAATTATCTAACAATAATAGAAGTTGAAATTTTCGCATAATAGACGAACTATCAACTTCTTCACTTAATTCCAGTCAGAGAAAATCAATTAGTGTAGGTGGTTAATAAAAACAGGAGAAAATAAAAAAAAATTGTGAAAAAACACGTTAACGATGTCAATATTCTTCAGTATATTTGATCTTACCGGGGCTGTTAAATTAAATACCAGTTGAGAATGCGTGTTACTGCATTACCATAAAATGATGTTAATTAAAAGCATCATTACTCATTCACGAAATCGGAATTTTTTAGAATTTTTTGATTTTGACTTCATATTCAGATAGAACATCAAAAAGGAGGTAAAATAATAATAAGCACGCATGTCCTATCTATTCGGGAGCATGGCCAAAATGACGGTTAAAGTTAATCGTTTTGGCCGGCTCGAAGGACCAAAATGTTTAACCGCAATTTTGGCCATATCCCTGAAAAGATAGGACATGTGTGCCTTTTATGACTTTTACTTACTTTTAATGCTTTATCCGAGTCTGAAGTCAAAAAATTCGAAAAAAAATGCCAACAGTCAGCCGACTTCACAAATCAAGTAACACAAATCAAAAATTTATAATGTTGAAGTGCACGTGCGAATCATTTATGCACATTTATAATTCCATTTTTAAAAGCTCACGATAATTTTAGATCATTTAAGTCTCTTTTTCTCCCTCCATACGAACCCCTACCAAACAGAAACGGCAATGTAGGTACTTTTTCGGAAATCCCTTTTAATAAGAGCCTCAATACCATCAAGGGGCGGACGAACGGATAATCAGCGGCCATTTAAATATTTTATCGTCGCATTTCAATTGTAGCAGACTTAATCCTGTGTAATAACGTTCAAAAAATTTTAAATAATAAACAGTAAATAAATAATTGAGTTAGGCAAATGTTTTGACGGAATTGAATGACGGTGTACATTTCTGACGGGTTTCAAGGGGAAGGGAAAGTAGAGAAATGTTCGCCCTCTCGCTATTAATAATTTTTATTTTGTCTTCCACTTCAAAAAACTTTATCAAATAATCATCAGCTGAATAGATTAAAATTTAATTTTATGCTGTTGTCAGGGCAGTAAGATTTTTTTTTCTTCTTTTCCTATTTGCCAGAGAACAAATGTTACACGTATTTCCCCCTCCTTCCACTCGCAGATCTATTTTTAAAGCATTTTGGGTGTGCGTGCCGCGCGAGCCACGCCCTTAGTCTGCCAACAAGGAACCAAAAGGGACCCCGGCTACGATATTAATACTAATGGCCACCAAAAATAAAGGGTTAATCGACCTGCCTCTATTATCGAAAGAAACACGTACAAAAAACCCCGCCAACAATGAGTGAATAAAAATAGAAATGTTTTTCAAAAAAATATACACTCGCTCTTTGATTTAAAGCATTGTTTTGCTTGTGCAGGGAATAGCAAAATGCTCTTCTATTGGCAACAAGAAAAAAAAAGTGCATCAAATGTAAAAAAAGAATGTTTCATTATACCGCCACATTAAAATAACAAATGAATTGCTTAAAGCTCTCTTCTAGCCTATTTCATTATTTATCGTCAAAGCAAGGCCATTCTGGTTGCTATCCTTTGCAAAATAAACACCTTTAACGGGTATTTGGAATTTCGTATTTTTTAACGTACATGAAAAATAATTAATTGCAATAACTAATACTAATGAAATAATTAATTGAAAATTATCGATTTATATCGCCAGTTCGAGCCCAGGCTTGGCTAATGTCATATTTTTTCGTTTTTAGATTTTTAAGTTTATGTCGTCATCTGATATCATTTTATGTGACATTTTTCTTAATTTGAGCCTCTATTGCGTTTTCTTGTTCAAATTTTTTCCTTCTAAATTTACACTGAGTGAGCATATTATTATGACCACCTGACATATTTATGCAAATGCACGCACGGACGTCGCCACAATGTTGCTAGCGGGCTGGACCAATATAAAAAGGGAAGCTGAGTGTCGTCGACAACAGAAGACGTGTTCCATTCTCCAACTATGGGTAAACGACGCGATTTAACAGCCTTCGAACGCGGGATGATTGTAGGTGTTCGGGGCTATGGAGTAGGTATCAGCGAAATAGCAGCATTCGTGGGGTGCTCAAGAGCAGCCGTCGTTAAAGTATTTAAAGACTGGACGGTTAGCCGGAAGACGGGGTCTGAACCAGAAACTGTTAAGATAATGAGACTGGACAATTTTCAATTTTCCCATACTAAAATCTGTAACCGTTTTTATTGGTGGCTCCCTCTGGAAAATGTTGCTCAAACTTAAGGGGTTATTATTATATGACGTATAACAGCTATTATTATGTGACGTGTACCTCTTCCATCCACTTCGTTTAGTTTACTGCATCTTTATATTCGTTGTATTTATTAATTTTTATTTATATATTTTTATACAATTAATGGTGAAAAGGAACTTTCTTTTTTTGGATTTTCATTAAAAGAAGAAAGGTGAGTGAGAATTAATTTTTAAGGTTTTAGCATCATCTAAAACCTTATTAACGACGGTACAGATGTATGTAACATATATGTCACACGCCGTAACTTTTGAAAGGATTGGTCTAGAGGCTTGAAATTTTCTACACAGGTAGGCCGTATAGAGAGGACGGAGCGAAAAATATAGCGAATCCTCTAGGGTGGACCAAACCATGTGTTTTTGTGGTTTCCCCAACTGACTTCCCTTCATGTCTATGGAGTTTTGATTGCGTTTAAGCAATTTGTGACGTTGGAATTTGACTGTTGACGTCAGAATTTAAAGAACTCTATTTGAAGTATAGCGAATCCTCCGCTACTGCTCGTAAAATTTTGATGCCATAACTTTTGAAAGGATTGACCTAGAGGCTTGAAATTTTCTTCTCAATAATAATAATAATAATATTGTTAATAATAATAATAATAATAATAATAATAATAATATTATTTTTTTTTCTCTAATAATATGCTCACTCAGTGTACATAGCAAATTTCATATACAGGGTGTCCCATTTAACCTGACAAATCAAAAATAACTCAAAAATACGCATCATACAAAAAAATAATAAAAAAAAATACGCGTTTTAATATTTTTTAAAAAGCTATCCAATGATACCAAATTTGACCATCCAACCCCACTCCCTGTTGGTAGGGCGAGGGGCAACTTTGAAATTTCAAACGGGAACCCCCATTTTTTATTGCAGATTCGGATTCTACGCTAAAAAATACATAAGTTTTGCCTGAAACGTTTTTTTCTTGATTCGTGATTAGTCTCTCCATGGTCTGTGCCCATAGTACTTCAGAGACGATCAGAAATTTATTAGACAATTTACCTCTCTAATCAATGTTTGAAAAGTGTTCCATGCCACTGTCATTCTCTTTTAACTTTGCATCATGTATTATGTAACTATGCAAAAAAAAACTGAAATGATTTTCATTTAAGGCGAATGTAAGAGAAATTTCGACGATGCTATCAATGTGTATACGGAGCGTTTTCCTGAAAGAGTACGATCACGTTCTTCTTTTGTTGGAGTTGTTAAACAGTTTTCTGTTGACGGAAGTGTACAAACGAAGAAAAGAATGCTTGCAGCTACTGTTTGCGGCGGAGAAAATAAATCAAATAGCAGTACCAGGTGCAATGGCTCATAATCCACAACGAGCGTCCGAGAAATATCGCACCCATAAGGATTTTCTCGTATGAGTGTTTGGAGAACGCTGAAGTTAACTAAATTTCATTCGTATCACGTGCCCTTGCATCAGGAAGTAAATAGCGATGATTTTCTAAACCGACTGGGCAGTTGAGCAAAAACAGGGTGATTCAAAATTCAATGTACAAGCTTTTAGGAGAGGTAGCACGGGTGATTCTAAGCAAAAAAGTTCATATGAACATGGGTCCTCATTTGAACGATAACTGAGATATGAACAGAAATAAAAATGCGGTTAATCGGGAATTTACTCGGAAATTACTCGTTGGAAATCGATTAAATTTTAACGGTGTACACAGTTTTATGTACCACATTATTCCTCTAAAATTCATTATCCTAGGCATTATAGAACTTGAGTTATTAACTTGTTGATCTTGGTTGCGGCATTTTTATTATTACCACCCTTATATTAGCTCGCTCTTGGATCTTGTGAGATGGTACGGAACCTTTCAGTCGAATTTTGAAGCACTTCCGCTTTTCCATTCGCTCTTAAATTTTGCATACAGCTTTGTTCCTGGTGACAACACATTTTAGCAATTTTTTCTGTTCATATCTCAGTTAGCGTTCAAAATCGGACCTATGGTCATATGAATTTTTTTGCTTAGAATCAGCCATACTACCTCCCCTAAAAGTTTGTACATTGAATTTTGAAATACCCTGTATAAATGAGCCAGAACCTTTTTTGCTCGTGTATACTATTCTCTGATGAATCAACATTTACGAACCACAGTTAGGTTAACCGCCATAACCTGCATTATTGGAATGTAGAAAACCCATACTGGATTCGTGAAGTAAACCATCAGCGTCCTCGATCGGTTAATGTTTTGTGTGGAATAATTGGCGATCTTATCGGACCATATAGCGATTGACGGTAACTTGAATGGCAACAAATATGAAACATTCTTGAAGATGAATTACCACAATTGCTTGAAGACTTGAGCTAGTTCAACATGATGGTTGTCTAGAATATTATTCGTTAGTAGCACAAATTATGGAACAGCTACTTGGCAACGAGCACAGTGGATAAGTTCCTTGAAGATGATATACGACAAGATTTCAAATCGAGTTTTTTAATTTTCAAAAATTTTCTGGATTGTTTCAACATTGCATTGAACTCAAAGTTGGCTCTATCATTCTATTGCGCAGTATTGATTAACTAAAGCTTTGCAATGGAAATAGAATGTATGTGAAGAATATGCATGACCACGTAATTGAGGCCACTAATCTCACTGGTTGTGCAAAAAATATCGATACGCTGATTCCTGGCATTCAATCGAAAAGAATGATATTCCATTTCCTTTCAACGAATCCAGTTTCCCGTTCGGTTTGCATTGCTATGGCGATCAACAAAGCGTAAGGACAATCATTAAAAGTAGCAGGATTCAATATGGAGAATGCGTGTTTTTCACGTGGATAATTGTTTGTAGCAGGCTCCCCGGACAACCTTTTCATCTATGCTTCTGGCAGATCAACAAAAAATGTGGTCTACAAAAGAGTTTTGGAAGATAAATAATTGCATATTAGATAGAAAAAGAAAATAAACGGAAAAACCACAATTCCACACAGTTTCTTTAAGTGATGATCATGCTTATTAAGGCACACATTTAAGTCATAAATTGTTAATACAGTATTCAAGATCTCCACGTATACTTTAATATGCTAAAATACTTTAGAAAAACATTTAAAGAACATTATTTCATTGAAAGAAAACTGTGTGGAATATCAACAATTTGAAAAATGACAATAAGATTGCATATTTTTAAAGACTTAGTTTGTGCAGACTTTCAAATTTAATCCCTAGGACAACAAGTTTTGAGCGCTTTAATTTCAGAGCGGAATTATTTGATCGTGGTAAGACAGTACAAACAGCTCGACCTACATTCGCTTTTAAAGAGTAAAATTAATATTTATGAAGAGACATTTGCAGTTTTTACAAAGTCAACTTGCACATTCTAATTTCGCTTATAAATTCACAAACAAACTTATTTTCACATGAAATTAGATATACTCGAGTGCCTCGTTATCTTAAATTCAAATATTCAAATGACAGAAAGATTGACTTTTGATTTGCGATTAGCGATACTTAATCCTGCGTAAGCCTTTGACATCCATCCTCCCTCCTTAATATTTGTAACACTTGTGCCGCTGCTGCTCTCTTTCCCAAGGTTTACTCGCACGTGACAGCAGATGCACTTTGAGTTTTTGCGTCGCGGAGGAGGGGTGTCGATTGATTTACGACGGTTGAGGGGACCTCGCCAAGTCGGCTTCATAGACTCCAACTTCCGTATCTCACTCTTTCAAATGCAAAAACAACTCCCCTTATGTTAATTACAAGGGCGTCAAAAAAGCATTAATGAGTCCTTTGCCTCTGTATTTGTTTGCAATAGAAAGGAAGTCGTAGAAGAGCTCATTTACTATTCCCCGTTCAAAAGATAAAAACGAGGTACCCATTGAATGGGGATATAGATGAAAGGGTAGAACATGAAGGGGTAGACCGAAAAGGGTAAAGGAGGGGAAGAGAAATATCAAAATCATTTATATGGATGAAATTACTGATGCTGAATGCATAATCCAAGCTCTGTGTTTTCTAGTGTAAGAGATACTCCTAATTTCTTTTTTGACCCCCTCCAGAGTAAGCTTTTATTCCATGCGCGTGCGCACTTGAATGTAAAAGAAATAACGAGATGTCATAGCAGTGGTTCGCAATCTATGGTTTTATGACATCTTTGAAAGAGCGGCATTAGAAAGAGTCGTTCAAAGTGGTCGTGCACCACATATCTCGATAACTGCTCGGCCGAATTCGACCAAAATTTTAAACTAACCTTTCTTCTAATCGCTCAAAAACTTCCTAATTTCAATAGTTTCCGAAGAATCTTCATGTTCAACAATGTTTATCTCTTGTGGCGTAACATTTACAACTCCTGACAATAAAATTTATTTAATATCGGATATTTATCTCTAGCTAGTTATATTTACACGAAAGCTTATATTTCTTCAAAATTAATGAACCACCCAAAAGAGCACATTTTAATCTATAAATGAGTAATTAAGCCTATAAACAAATATCATTTCTGGTTGAAAACATTCATTGATATAAAGTACAGAATGGAAAACAGAATTGGATAGCCTTTTGGCTTACATAAAGATATGGGATATTGGCAAACGACGATGTCAAGTATTACAAGAGCTTCTTATAGTACACGGTAGTCCCGCCTTAATGCTTCAAGGCATTGATTTATAGAGTTTCTGCAACGTTGTTCACCGATTCTTTCCAACTTTGGCGAATTGCTTTTTTTTTCAACTCGGCCTTCTTGGTTGGTTTCTGCGAATCAATCATTTACTTTAAACTCTGCCAAAGATTTTTTATTAAATTTGCATCTGGACTTTGAGTCGGCCGTTTCATCCGTTGGTTTCGATGAACCTAGCATTGTTTGGCAACATCCTGTAAAACAGTGACACGGTGCATTATCGTCTCGACTGTCCAATCCTCCACTGTCCAGTTTGCATGGTATTTGGCCCAATTCAAGCTTCTTTTTCTTGAATGGTCATTCAGACGGTTTCGATCGAGTCCGATCACAGATATTGATGCCGCATGTTTCCCACTCTCGGTTCATCAATCGGGACCTTGATTTTCGCGTTCGTTTAGAGATCTGGAACTCCTTCCCAGCTAGCACTCATATGTTATATTTCCGTTGGAAACTGGTATTTAGGTTGGTAAACCGTAAGAGCTGAGAATGGAAATGTTCAGATCTTGTTATTAAAGTGTTCGGTTAGATAACGGTTAGATAACGGTTAGATGTTAAGTAATTCCTACGTTTGGTACTCGTTGGGAAATCGTAATATAATTTCACTCATGGCTCGTATAAAATGGCGATCCATTATTGGATGTTCACTAATTGACGTATGTGCGCAGTAAAAATGCGCAGAAGAGCAATGCAGCATCTAATTCAGAGACCGTTAAAGTAAGCGCCTCTGATCTAATTTGACTGAAAGCGCGCCTTTTACAAACGTCTCTGATCGACTATTGAAGATTGACATCTACGCTCGCTTCCTGCTTTTTTGTTTCTCCAAGAAAAAAAGTAAGTTATAACTTACTATTATATATGTTTCAATATAATTATTTGTATTTTGGTGTAACTTTTTAACACTTATTTTGTGGGATTCTATTTTCACATCATATTAACAATATTTATTTCTCTTTAAGAAATTGCTGTTTTCTTATTCCTACGGAATAATCATATAAGGTATGCAATCTTTTTTGATCTGAAATTCATATTACCTTGTGTTTGCTTGAGTACAAATAGAAATAACAATTTTACTTGTATAACAAGTAGGATAAACTGTACATACGTATAAGACTATTATTACTTGTCCAGAGTCATTAATAATGATCGTATTATTAGAAAACGACGTTTATTTATTTAATAATAATGGAAGTTGTTCGTTTAATATTAGATTATTTTTTATAGCTTATTTAATTCATCGTCACCACTATCAATACTTTTGGGACACTATGAATTTTGGCCATTCTGAATTATTATTATTATTTGGCATGCTTTTGTAATTTTTAGTGTATAATTTCAAATTATTATACGTATATTTTTTTTCCTACAGATGCTGCTAAAAAGGACCCCGACCTGAGACGTTGGAGTTAGGGTTTTTCCAGACTAATCGAATAAATCGTGAAAAAAAATTCGACTAAATAATCGATTAATCAAATTTTTCAAATTACTTTGAGGGGGATGAAAATATGACAATCATCCAGGAACGGTTAGGCATAGGCTTTGGAATTCATCTATCCCAATGTTTATAGTATTGCAAAAAAATATATTAGCTTAATTTCAACCTCTGTTCCGTCAGAATGTTTATTTTCTCAAGCAGGAAGAATTATTTCACCGCCAAGGAATCGAATTTCTGGCATTTTTTACAGAGCTTAGATGTTAAATACTGGAATTTGAAAACAATAGTTTTTAAAATTTAGATTTTGTAATTTGTTCTCTTTAAAATTCGTGTAATTGATGATTTTGTTCAATAAAATAAAAAACTATTAGCGAATTTGTATTTTTATTCGATATTTACTTAAAAATTATCGAATAAAAAGTATCGACAGATTAAAAAAATCGAGTATTCATTTGTTCGAATAATTTTTTCTAGGAAAAAAACTAGTTGGAGATTTCCAAGAAGGACCCCGACCTGTTACTAAACGGAGACGCAGGCCCGATAGGAGATTCGACACTTATCAAATTGCTTAAAGAGTCAAGTTAATTTTCTATATTTCTTAATTTTGTATCATCGTTTATCTTTTACTTTCTTTGATTTTATTCATTGTAATTTTAACAATCAGCATTCGGTATCGATTGTAACGATTGTTTGCGACCAGGAGGAAGTATCTCTACTAGGTCCGCGCTTCTGATGTTAAGAGACTGTTTTTCCCCCATTCGTCTTTTTTTTTTATTTTGTAATTTACATTTGTACCTTTTTATTGGATAATGGCCACTCTGGCCCTTATATATATTCTCTGTAATTCAACCAAACTTTGTATGGGCATTGATTAATGAACTCAATGAGTTCGAAATACGTATATGCTTAATAAAATTCTTTTGTGGACAAGAGGTTGTTGTCAGCTGGTCATGTCGTTATCCACAGTCCTTTCCAGTTTCTCATATTAATGTTGGGATCACGTTAGGAAATTATTGGGAATATATTCTATTGAATTCTATATAATATATTAATGTTGGGGTTATGTTAGAAAATTGATGGAAATACGTTATATTAATGTTGGGATTATCTTAGAAAATTGTTAGAAATACGTTATATTAATGTTGGGGTTATGTTAGAAAATTGATGGAAATACGTTATATTAATGTCAGGGTTATGTTAGAAAATTGTTGGAAATACGTTACATTAATGTTGGGATTATCTTAGAAAATTGTTGGAAATACGTTATATTAATGTTGGGATTATGTTAAAAATAACCCAGATCTAACGGTTAACCAACCATCAGACAGCGTACCATTTCTGCGTTAGTCTAACGTATGGACCTAACGTTGGAATTACGTATTGGAATTTACATTGGAATTACGTAAGTATGCTAGCTGGGTTCCTATTGTGATCCTCCTCGGACATTGCCACTGGTCTTAAACTTGCGCCACAGACGTAACCTTGTGCTCTGGAAACATTCCAACAAAGTTTCAACCTCAACTTGAGTTTTTTTTTTCTTTTAACAGGCAAACAATTTTTACATAAATAAAATCCTTAGCTCGCGCCATGATATCGTCTTTAGCAGACCTTTCCGTCGTCTGCCAAGCTCAATAAATGTCAGCAATTATAAAAGAATAAATAATATGAATAAGCATTTGCATATTCGAAATGATGATTAGAAGTAACTCATTTCCCAAGGCGTTCGTATTTCAATTGCATATTTTAAAACATCTTTTTTTCAATTTTTAAATACTTAACAACATTTGTAGATTAAACTGCGTTCTTCAATATACGTATATCTCATCTCTTTTGAGCGCGTCCATTATTTTTGAGTAGTTTAAGTTTTTTGGCTATACTAAACATTCCGATATTTATTGTTAGAAGTTGTATGAGCTTAAATGGTATGAGATGTAGTATTAACAAGCTTCAGTTTAAAATTTTTGATTTCTCCTTCCTTTTTTTTTTGTTCATCTTTTGGAAAATCCCACGCAACGCCTACTCAATCCAAGGCATTTGTTCTCTGCAGAGTTATCTCATCTGAAAGCATTTACATAACAAGGAAATTGATTTATGGCGAATCCTCGTTAGAATTCCTCCCCGTTCATTCATTCGTATCTGAACGTTTCCTTTTCCCGTCTCTCGCCTTATTTCACCCCTCGCTCATTATGGCCTTACATGGGATGCGCTTATTCTGGGCAACGCCATTATCAACTGCAAATGATTATAACTATCGAGCTGGAATAGAACGGATGGGAGTCTGTTTGTTCTTCGTTAAAAACTGGCTCGTTTTAAGATAATTTATAATATTTGCATGCTTAATTAGAGCATGGTTTAATAAGCTCTAAGGCAATTGAAAACCCAATAGCAGTTTAATTATCGGTGCTATTGGCTTCAAAATGATTTTAATAGTTTATCGACTTAGAAGGGTCACCTCTTCAAACGTGTGTTTGAGGTGAAATTTAAGAAACCATGTGTTTTGGTCAATTTTTAAAGCTATACAAGAGATAATTCACAGTCGAGGCACCTTATTATGACAACCGCTAGAAACTAGATTAACCGCTATGTGCAGCGGCTAATTAGTGTGACAGAGTCCATAAGATACTGGAAGATTTCACTGGTATCTGAAGCAATGCAGACTGCAATGCATCTAACGACTGATGGATGGTGAGTGGTGGAGAATTCATGGGAATTAGAATTGTAATTAGAATTCCGATGCCAAGACAATACCGGCCGTCAGAGACCTTCAATACGGGCTGTATTTATGTAGCATTGTCCTCCTGAAATATTTCATCCACCCCAAGGAAGACGGATGGATAAATAACCAAATCAGACAGTAACTTTCAGAGGTATCAATAGACCCAGAGAATACCAAAAAAGCATAAACCTGCTACCACCAACTTGCGTTCTGTCACCAGAAGTTGCACGGTGATTTTTTTCAGAGGAGCCCGCAGAATAAGACGACGTTCATCCATTCGACGGAACAATAACCAAGACTTAATGGAGAAAGCCAATCACGAGAGGCCTAATTCACGATTGCCGATACACCTTTGTCAGCATAGGCGCAGTGGCCACCTGTCTGCTTCGGAGCCTCATACGCAGCAGAGTTCGCTATACTGTCCTTATCGACATACGTCTGAAGCTCTCTGGTTCATTTGCACAGTGAGTTACTCCACTGCTGCGTAATCGGCCAGCTTGAACATATCTTCGCAATCGACATTCACAGGACCGGACCTTTAACTTGGGGACCCCTGGGCTAACACTCTTTGGGCCCTTTGATTGAAGGGAATCCTTGGCTGCAGTCCATAAACAGGACGTTCACCTCTCATTTCTTAATGGTTTATTATCTTAGCTACACAAGTTACGCTAGTCGCCATGTAATATTTGTTGATGTTACGCCATCGATCATCAACCTTATATTGAGTGACGCATATTTTGCTGTGCAGTTGGTTGTTTATTGAAATTAAAAAAGAAATCAATCACTTTAGAGTAAATTCGCGTAAATAGAAGGTTTATTATAAACAAGTGTAACTACAAAACTGTGGATTCTTACTAAAAAGAAGTTAAAGAGAACGACCTTCCACTTGTATTGGCCAGAGAAGAAAAAAAAAGGTATTCGGGCGTCGGAAACATCTGAACAATGGGAGCTTCGTCTACAACAGGAAATTGTAGAATTACTGAAAACCAATTTGAGTTTTTATTTAACTTCTTGATGTTGTTCTGCTTACCTAAAATTGCAATTATCCCGGGCAACGCCGGGTACCTCCGCTAGTAAAAATATAAGAAAGAACTCTGTTGTGAAATGCCTGTATAGGAAATGAAAACCTGTAAATGACAAAAAAAAAATCCGTACGATACATTGTTTGGCTGTGATGAGTTATTTTGGAGTTTAGATTTTTATTGCGCCCTACCTCTCCCACAAATCGAATCCCCCTCCCCCAAATGAATTTCCTTTTCATGATTCGCGAGATATGTTGAAATTTCGCGAAAATATTTCCGTCTATACGTTTTACGTATGTGGCCAAATTTTGTGCAGCTAACTTCTACGAGACGGACTCCCATTGAGATAAATAATTTTTGAATATAAATTGATGGGAGGTAGAGGTTTTTATCTTCACAAATAATTAAAATTTGACAATGCAAAATTGGACCTAGAAGTATGTAAGAAGAATTAATTTTAGGTCATAGTGGGAGGCCTGTGTGAATGTACCATTCCGCTGTTTAAATTCACGTTTCAAAGAAGAAAAATTATAATCTTCTTCTATCTTCTATCTATATAAAGAAGGATGTTTGTTTGTTTGTGGGTTTGTTTGTTTGTTTTTTATACAAATCTATAGTTTTATTCCGATCTTGATAAAATTTCGCATACATGACCTTCAAAGCATGAGGAAGGTCACTGTCTACCTCAGATTTCGAAAAAATAATAATTATTTATAAAAAATCGATATTCATGGTTATGGCAGGGCATATTAATGAGAAATACAGAGCAAAGTTTGTGCAACAATAGGTATCAACAATGGTATCAACACGCAATTCACAAACACTCTGCACGGACCAACAAAATATATCTCATGACCAACAATGAAAGGAAAATTTGTGCAACAATAGGTATCAACAGTGGTGTCAACACGCAATGCACCAACACTATGCCAGGATCAACAATATATGTCTCATGGCCAACAATGCAAGGCAAAGATTGTGCAATATAGAATTCTAAGCGTTTTCATGTGTTTATTTTTAACATATTGCAAAATTTAATTTAATTTTTTGAGATTGTTCTGTTTACCTACAAGTGTAATTATCCCAGGCAACGCCGGGTACCTTTGCTAGTTTATTATATTTTAAGAAAAGATAAAATAAATGAATATTTAAAATTATCAGAGAAGAAAAATACGAAAGGAAAAAATAACAATAATAAAAATAAAAATTTAAAATAAAATAAAGTATTAAATAAATGTAAAAAATATAAAATTTTAAGTGCTGATGCTAATAATTTTTAAGATTACCTTTTTACAATGTCGATTAAAATTTAAACATTAAATTGAAGTTACATAACGAATTGAAGGCATAGCTATCGAAATAAGTATCCAGCGTTTTATAATTCGGGATTTTTTGCTGGTTAAAGGTTTTTCTTTCCTACACTTCCTTCATAATATCAGATTTTGTGGTTACAAGATCTCATTCAACGCCATTAAACTTTGGAACCCTATACTAGTCTCCATCAAACAAATCATTATTGAGTGTAATCATCAACCTCGTGCTAATGAGAGCGAACATGTGGCTACCCTTTTATCAAATTTCATAATGCAACAGCAAAAGGACATTTATCGACCAATGGCTACTATTATCCCACTGTCGATGATACCTATAAATAAATTTCTTTTTAATATATTTGATTATCATCGTAAATATTTTTATGAATGACTAGATAAATAAAAATGTTTTTCATCATTTTTAATAAAAAAAAATACATAACTGTGGACTCAAGTAAATCCAGCGTGACCAGGGAAGGCTTGTCAACACGAACAAATTTAAAATGAGATAATAGCTCTAGTGTAACCTGTACCCCTGATTGTACCACCTTATATGAAGGGTGCCAATGTATCCAATATCCCATTGATTGGACCACCCCCCCCTCTTATCACCATCAGAATCCAATGCAATGAATTCAAAAAAATCAGCTAGCTCAATATCAACCCTTTAAAAAAAAGAAAAGCATTCAATCAAGGATAAAGGTTGGGTTCTTTAAAAAGTGGCAGGTTATGACTTATCTATTCCAATAAGATAGGCAAGGGTTAGAATTAAATAAAAATCTTTTATTCAAGGTTAAAAGAATACCAATGAGATACAAAAATTAAATGTAAGCCTTAACTCTAAAGAAAAGAAAGTTGATAGTTCTTATCACAAAAGAAGAAAGTTAATGTTAAAATCCCCAGTTACCTTTATAACTATGATAAATATGCAAAAATTCAATAAATGTAAACACGATAAATATTCAATGAGCCAATCTCAAGCTCTTCAATCGCTCTGAGGATAGAGACAGCATTACTCAAAACTCAATTCTAATAAAGTTCTCTCAAATTGTTCTTTATCATACCTTAGTCATGACAATCTAAGAAATTCTATACATCAAAAGTTTCCTTTCTACTTGCAATCATGTAGTTTCAGACACCTGCAGACTTGTGATCACTATTGATCCAAAGTTGGGCACAAAACACTTTTTATTTTAAACAGGCCATAAAATATTTCACTTATCACACTGAAGCACAAAAAAGCACACTTGAAGATAACCCGGATCGATTAATGAGTGAGTCCACTGGAGGTCTCAAAGTGTCCCCACTAAGTTCAACAGAAGATTTCAAATATGTAGTTGTCTTCCTCTCCCAATGTTGGGTTCTTAACCATACCAGTCACTTGAAGAAAATTCCGTTACTTGCTCCAATTTGCTCTGAAAAATGTCGGGGTTCCAATTTCCAGTTTCTTATTTCCATTTTCCAATGATGACTCTACATATGCAGATTACTTCCAGGTTCCATTTACAAACACCTTAGAGAGCAGTCCTAACAAGGGGTTTACCCAAATTTATATGTTGATGAGTCTGTGCATTCCCAAAATTGAAAGGAGAAGCTATCAGATTACTTAGCAAACTGTGAATTCAGCACAGAAGCCCTTTTCGTCAATGCAGCCCACCTTCAAATTTTTTTTCATGCCAGAACTCATTTTGACCACTAAATTAGTCCCTCTATTAATATATTCTTGATGAGCCCGCACGAGCTCTGATTTCGGGAGGAGAGGCCACCAGATCGCTTCGACGGGCTGTGGGAGTTTCGCAGCCGCCTCGCGCATCTCGGCTGACCTCCTCCCCCCCCCTCAATCGTCCAGGGCGGAGAGCCCTCAGCCTCCCCCTGTCCACTGACTCGGCAGAACTCATGGCTTTCGATTTCCCACGATTTCTTTTATAGGAGCCAAGCATCCGGCCTCCTTTCCGCCTCTCTCATTTCTCAAAGATCAACCAAAAAAACACAGTTTAACATAATAGCAATAAATTCCATATTTTTTCCATGACACAAATGGTCCTTAAATCAACCCAATAATTCTTCCCACCAATTAATTCACAGACCAATTTCTGCTCAAATCACACAAATTCTAAAAAGAACAGTCTCTTCCTGTCAGAACACCTCCCCTCCACTACTCTCACAATCGTGTAGTATTATAATTGTCCAACACTAAAATAATCAATTCTATCAACATAACAAAGACCCATCACCAAAATTAATATTTATTCACATTCCCACCATAAAACTGAATAATACCTGCTATTATTCCACTAACCAAGTTTCCCCCCAAAAAAATCTCTACATAACACGTGACAACGTCACACTAGCAATCGATTTATGTACAATGAACACAATAAAAACTCTTTTTTGAAAAATATTTACTACAACAAACTGAAAATAGCTCTAGCAAGCGAATTTGGAGTGGAATGAAACGATTATTTACTTTTCTGCATAAAGTGTTGCGAATAAATTTCCATTCACATTGCTAAATCGTCCGCGTTTGACTAGAATATTTTTAATCCCCAGTTTATAGAGGGACGACCAGTTCATTCTCTATGACAAAGGCCAGCCTTATAATATTCCCGTGAAGTGGTTGTAGGACACTAGAAAACAACGGTTTTAACCTTTTTATTTTTGCCCTCATACAACACATGATTTAGTGAGGGTCGTGCGATCGTAGCAACGTCTCGAAGGATTACATGCGAACGAGTGGAATTTCCAGGGCTTTGTACTGGCGAGAAAGTTCGCAAGTGACGTCGCTCGAGCTGCCAAAGGCTTTACGCGGACGACGACACACGCGTGGCAACGGCACCCGCTCGTGAAGGGGGAGTAATGGATTTGCCAATGTCAACAGCCAGTAGAGAGGGAGGGGAAAAAAGGGGCCAAAAGCGGAAAGAGAATTGGAGTTCTTCCAGGACAGAAAAGATCCGCCACTCACAAATGGGCGAAATCTATAAACAATGTGGGAGTATTAGACTTGATGGTTTGTTTTTTTTCCTTCATGCACTGTCTGGTTCGGGAATGAATTATTCGCACGTGGAGGGGATGGGAGTATCGAAATTTATAGAAGAGTTAAAACAAATATTTTAATGCTAATGTTATGCTAAATCTTCTTGATATATGCACTTTCAAACAGAAGTAACATTCATTAAAATAAAAATGAAAATATGTTCGGAGTATGCGCAGCATATTCTCGACCCAGACATCCTGCGAACCCGGGCAATTTTAAAGTGTTACATCGCGTGAACAACGTGAAATATTTGAACTTCCTCGGATCCTTAGAAATCGTCAAGAGACCGACTAATAAACTCTTGAACTCGGATCGAAATTCTATAGATCTCTCTGATCAAATAATCTTTTCCCTTTAAGAGTTTCTGATTGGCTCTATTGGTTGTATATTGTAAGATCTTGTTGGACCTCTCTGTATTCTGTATTTCCTGTCTCCATGTATTTATTTTGTTTCTGCATAGTTTTTACTTTACTGAAAAAGCCTTGTTTGCAGGAAAGATATGCATATCCATGCTTATTAAACTTCTTGTGGAAAAGTGGTTAACTGTTTATTTAAGAAGTAACATTGTAAAAAGAGCGTTATAAGTATCTATTTATAATTTGAAGCCACGTGCTCCGTAAATCGATTTTAAAAACGGAGTTCCATTTCAAAGTGTTCTTTAAATAACAACCCAACAGAATAGAAAGAAAATAACAGGAAAAAAAGAGAAATCCGATAGCATTGTTTACACCCCCACTTTGGATGGGTGTTCTTTAAACGCGAACCGCAAGAGGAATTGGTTATAAAAGGCGGTGGACGTGCGAAAAGGGGGTAATTTACTCGTAATATTCCAGCCGACGTCATCCTTTGCTGTTTCTCTCCTCCTCCCTCCCTCCCTCGCCATCCTCCTCCTCCTCTGGGTTTGTTTACACACTGGTCCTGGCGAGACTATGACACGATAGTGTGTGAGGAGGCGCGTTGTCGTTCGATAGCACAGCTGTTGGTCACGCGCCCGCACTGTCGCCTGGCAACGTGAGCCTGTCGACGGCCTGAAACGAGGCTTTTTCATTGATTTCCCATCGGCCATAATCTGCACGCAGCGCCGAATCAAGATCTCCGCGCGCGCGCTCTCTCTCTCTCTCTCCCCTGTATTTCACGGCGAGCACGAGAATAATTAAGCGGGAGAAAAGGCTCTCTCCCTCACACAAACCCACACCTCCCTTCGGCGATAGCCGTCTGCGCATGCGCTAAGTTCTCACAGGTTTCTCCACCCCCCCCCCCCCTCACCATTTTGTGTATGAAAATCAGCGATTAAGACATCGAAACGTTTTTCAAGATTATTCCAGTCACAAAGTTTTTCCGTTTGTTTCTTGCTCCTCTCTCTACCTTTCCTCCCCCGATTCCCTCTCTTCTGTTTATTAATCCTCGTGCGTTTTGGTTTCACTTTTAATTTGAAATCATTTCATAGCCGTTTGTTCATTAAAATTTTTCTAATGGAAAATAAATGAAAGAAAAACTTAATGGCCTGGAAATTATAGAAAGGCTTTTCCGCAAACGAAGTACTATGCAATCCTCCACTGTTTTGATTTTGTAAATACAGCAATGCTATTAAAGCGTTGTCCCGAGTTGTCTTATGGAATTCGTTTTATGAATATTTAAAATGCAAATGGACTCATAAACATAAATCATTATTATTTGCGCTGATTAATAAATCGTTGCGTAATTAGTTATGAATAACGCTTGCGCACACTTCTATTTTCACGGTTCACATAAAGATCACCGTAAACCAAAGCGGAATTTATACGGTATAGTCAAATATGAATGGCTTGAAAGAAGGCTTGTGTTCCTTAATGAAAGAAAGACCAACATCCTTGATATTCACGTAATATATCATTTGGGAATGCGTTTTTCACCCAAAACTAGATTTCAGCGATTACTCTGATGACCTTATCACTTAACGCTGTGCTATATGGTTTCAAGTTGATTCTTTTTTTGCTTTCTAATATTTTAAATAAATTTTATCCCATTTTTCGATTTATTTTTATCTCTCTTTTTTACTTGTGTATACAGTATATCATAAGCTATTAAGACTATTTTTAATAACACAAAGTAGAAACTTACGAAGAGCATTAGGAATTATTGTAATAAAGTTAACAAGAAAAGTAAACAGAAAACAATAAAATTTCTTCTCCTATACAGCCTTTTTCACCTAAAAAGTGTACCAATAACAAACTTCTAAAATACAAATCTGGGAGAGTACTTTCAATGGAAGAATTATTGTATATACTTTTATGTGAGAGGTTTTTATGTGTATTCTATTGCCAAATTGAAAAAAAAAAACGAAGCCACTTTCGAATATGGAAATCGACTATGAAATGTGCAATGGAAACTCCTATTTTTAATGGTATTTTTCCGAATGTACACAACATTTGAGAAATGTTTTATTCTTGGTGTCTTTTCAATTGATCAAAACCGTTTAGGAGATAGAGGCAGTGAAAGTGTAATGAGTTTGGATTTAAAGGCAAAAATCAGAAACTGTTCATCAATTTAAACCAAAACACCTGAGGATTTGCATTGCAGGTTCCGAGCTGCGTGCCATGCATTGGATGAGAGAACGTTAATGCATTCAGAAAGGACATCGCTTACAGATATGCCTAGAACAAGAAGAACATGTATTTGAACATTTATTATAACATTGATTGTACAACCATTGTTTTGCATCACTGTAAAAATATTATATCCAAATAAAGACATTAATATCTTTTTTATGATCCATTGTGTTTAGGAACAATTTCTGTCTTTTCCCTTTTCTTTAAATCCAAACACACCACACTTTCACTGCCTGGTTGGATCAATTGAAAAGACACCAAGAAGAAAACATTTCTCAAATGTTGTCTACAATCTGAAAATACCATTAAATATAGGGGTTTCCATTGGACATTTCAAAGTTGACTTCCATATTCGAAAACGGCGTCAGTTTTTTTGGAAATGGAATACACATAAAAACCCCCCCACATAAAACCACAATAATTCTTCCATTGAATATACTCTGTACGATTTGTATTTTAGAAGTTGGCTATTGGTTCCCTTTAGGTGAGACACCTTGTATAGGAGAAGAAATTTTATTGTTTTCTATTTGTGTGTCCTTCGGCGTTTAAATGTCTCCTATTAACCTAATCCCCACTTTTTTCTTTGACTTTTTAACTCCCACTTTACTCACTTTTTATCCCCCATTTTTAATATCATTTCTTCCTTTGTGATCCCACTTTTTAAGCCCGCAGTTTTTATCCTCTACATTTTACTCTGACTTTTGCCCTTTTATCCCTTCGTTATCTCCACTTTAGGCATTTTTTACTCGACTTAGAACTTCATTACTTATAGCTTATTTTTAACTAATGGCTTCCGTTGCTTCAGTATACTTTACTTGAGAGGATTATTTTCTTGTTATAAGTAGCGGAAGAATTGAGCTTCCGCTACTTAATGGTTTTATCATGTACGTCTGTTTGTCTGCCCCGTTCATATTTTCAACATCGTTTGACAGAGAAAGATGAAATTTACCATGTAGGTTTCCATGGGCATGTCCTACTTTTCTGTGTAGTTTGTCTGATTGGTTAAATGGAGTCGGAGTTTTGGGGATCGGAGTTAAAGGGGTTCATTCGGTTAACACACTGTATGAAGAAGGGAAATTCAGTATGCAGGTTCCGCTAGCCAAGTTCTACATTACTATGAAGTTTGGTCAGAGTTTTGGGTCAAATATATTATGCGGTCCGAACGTAATGGTCACGTGATCCGTAGAAACTGTTAACGTTTGCAAATGGTAAAAATATGCCTTGCAATGTGTGTTTCGATCGGAAAAGATGAGGAACGAAGGATTACAGAGTTCTTTTAGATCATCTTTATAGCTAAAAAAAATCAATTTTCTGATAAAAAACAATTTTCTGATCCTTAGAAATTTGGAGTTAAAAAGTGGAGATGAAAATGGAATAAAAATAGAAGATAAAATGGATTAACAATTCATCATAAAATTACTCAACAACTCAAGCTAGTGATCAATCTGAGATTATCTACTTTCTTGAATCGACAGTTCCCATATAGAGCCATCCATTTATGGAATGAGTTACTCAGAGAAATACGTCATCTAGTCATCACTCCTTACTCATCAACTTCTATTAACAAGATGACTTCTTTTCGCTCTCATTTATATTAGTATTATATTAAGACTCACTTTGATTGTTAGGTTAGGTTATTGGGGCATTTATATATTGTTCATTTATACATGTAACATTTAATTATCAATGCTCTACGAGACCTATTTAAATATTTAATAATTTTTTCAGACTAGCCCAATATTAATCCCAATGGCAAGAACAAAGATCTTAATTACTTTAAATGGAGTCGATAGTTCCGCTGTCTCTTAAATGTTTCTTTGGAGTTGTTTAATTGCGAAGCTGATGACGAATCGTTAAGAACATGCAAACTCGGGTAGATTTTTATCATGTCTAGGAAAGAGAGGGGAAAAAAAGGCGAACAAAAATAAAAACAAACCATCCACCATTAATTAGATCTCTAGAACCGTTTTGTAAATATTTAATGTTAATTGAGATAGTAGTCACGAAAATCCTATTTTATTCTTGTTGTCGTTGTCGTTGCAGAAATCGTGTAAATTGCACTAGGATCATTGACCCACGCCTGACTATAAAAGCCTGAGAAGATTAATATTATCTCTGTGTGTGCGGAGGGTTGTTCTTTGTTTCGCCAATATGATTATGAACATTTATATTTTATATGTATTCAAGTGACGATACAGGCCTCGATGACATCTCAATTCATAAAATATTACTTACAGTCCTATTATACTGTACACGGGTAGCTTTTTATTATCTGGAACAAGGAAATTGCGGCTGAATGTGTCGCAGTCTGTTATTAGCTGCTCGGGCCGCATTTGGGATAAGAAAATTATTAAAATTGAAATGTGGATTTACCACATTGTTTGCTGTTTACATTATATTATTATTTAGGAAAATATTATTATAAGAAATTAAATTGTAGCGACAAACAGAGTCAAGTGTTCGCTTCTCTATAAAGCAAAGACGTCTTGCTGAAAAGCAAATGCTCCTAATGCCACGTGGTCATAAAAAGCAATGGACCGATGCCGACCAGTGGAGCTTAATCACATGATACGATTACAGTTATTCATGTCTGGTATTGCTAATTTTCGGTGAAATTTAAATATATATATCTGTGTAAACCGCATTGGATTACTGTACATTCATGCACTAGCCACGATTACAAACTAGAGCTTGTATGCGGGCGTTTATAGAGTCAGTAAGGCGTTGAAGCACTTGTAAATCAATGGAATATTAGGGCTCCAAGGTATGGAAAAAGTCACCTTCGTGCATGCTGAACACTTGCTGAACTAATCATACCAGATGAATAATAGCATTGCCGTCCATGAAGAAGCCATCAGGATAAAAATGCAGAACTGCAGCATGTACTTGGTTACCAACAATATTCAGATAGTCCGTGGAATGCAGAGATCCCTCCATTACTATCAGAGGACCAGTTTTATACCGGCAGAAGAAACTCCGTAGCAGGATACCAACAGCAGAACATTCTTGATAAGGAATGCTCGCTCCATTACTTCATGGGGCTCCTCTAAACCCTCAGCTTGCTCGCTTCCAGTCTTCGTTTTCCAGAAAATACCGTGGACAAACTTTCCTGTTCTTTGCAGAAATCAAGGGTTTTCATAGAGACATGCAACTACCGATTTTGATCAGTTTCAATTCCAGGCGCATGGTTCTGCCATATATGGGTCTGAGAACTCCATAAGACATGTTTCCATTGTTTTATGGTACTGTTTCGGTGAGCTGTACGCGATTCTAAATATCGTTTCTGCTGTTGTGGAACTAATGAGCAGCTTTGGTGATTGATGAATCACAAATGAATCCAGTAAGGCATGTTTTTATTCACATTATCTTAGAAATCATAGAGATGTACATTAGGACATGTAACATTGTTTTAAAGGGGTATCCGGGAACATTTGATCACAATTGTATCTTTGAACACTCTCGATTTTTGTCGTTATCATGCCATCAAATATAGAAAAATAATTTTTTTTTGAATAAATCAATTTTAACGGTAAAGTCGAAATCTTAAAAAAAAAAAAAAACTGAGAAAAAAAATTTCATTAGCTTTTCTCTTTAAAAGAGTAAACATTTTAAAGAAGAATTTTCTGCGTTTTTTGACACCATTTAGAGAAGGCGCTTTTCATTTTATTCTCTTGTATTCTTTCATTTTTATGAGAGATGATATTTTTAAAGCTAGCGCTGTAATAGTTGACGGGAGAGCACGTGGTGGCGTGACTGTCACAGTCGCTCCTTCCCAGAGCCCTTCCCTTCATCCCACCCTCTCGTCACTAACTTGCCCCCCCCCCCCCTCACCCCTAAGGATTTTTACAGCAAACATCGTAAAGGTTTAATGCCAGCCATTTAATCTGCGGCCGTTGTTCAGCGAAGGGGGGGTCATGGAACGGAGCGCGCGCCGTGCGTTCGGGGTCTACGAGAGAAAAGGGCCTGTCAAGTGAGGCAGCATTTTTTGGATGAAAATAAAATGTCGTTTAAATTGCGCATTTAGGCGAACTGAATACGAGACAGTTTGACGTGAAAAGTTGGAAAATAAAAAAATAAAAGGAAGGAGAGGACGGGGGAAAATATCTATTTAGGAGCGGGGGATACTAGGGAGCAGTAGAGAAAAATATAAAAAAAAAAAATTGTTTCATTCATATCGCCCTGCTTTTTTTAGATTCTTTCTTTAATATTTTGTTTTTTTTATTTTATATTTGGATGCCTATTCCAAGTCTTGCTTTTATAGATAAATTAATTGACCTTAATGACGAGACTGTTTGTGAAGACATCGGACGAGTTAATTTTAAACCATTTATTAGTGATTTATCAGTGATTTATTTCAATCTTAAACAACTGCCTTAAACACCCTTTAGGTTGCCGTATATACGTATGTATAAGGGCTCTTCAAATAAAACAGCAATACACTTAAAACGTAATTTAGAGGTATTCCGCGCTAATTTGTATGCTGTTTTGCCATTGTTCTGGCAGTTTCCATATTGTCGCCGTAAAGTTAGGTTAGGTTAGATTTCCATATATGCCATTATTTCGGCGTATTCTTCAGCGGGCCGCCACCACTTCTGGATAGCCGCCTGAAGATCGCGAATTCCCATCGAACAGAGTTCAGTCACTAGGCGCAATATCCGACGAATATGGAGCATTAGACAAGATGATGTCCCTTGAGCTTCCTGTGTGGAAATTCCTTTTTGGCAAGGTCTATAAAAGACCTTGCTTTTTGGGCGATGCAACAGCGTCATCTGGTAGCAATATGCGCGCAATTAATTTTCATGATTTCCACCAAGTCACCCAAATGGCTAGATTTACAGTTTCGTGCACATGTTTTGCCAAATTTTCATGATTTCCACCAAGAATCTTCCAACTGGGTGGATTTACAGTTTCTAGCACATGATTTACTAAATTTTCATGATTTCAACCTGCTTTCAATTTGGTAAGTTAATTTTTTTGTTCTCTATTTAGATGACATTCACTCCAAATGTGATTTCAAATGTAGTTCAAATGAAGTTTTTTTATTATTTAAAAGGTAATTTAAATGCCTCGAAGAAGAACATTGACAGAACGGCGGGAGGGACAGTTCAATGCTTCCAACTTGAAGTAGTAATTTTGGATATTTATTAAGTGTTGTCTATTTTTCATTATTCAAAGTTTATTAATAAGCAAGATTAAAGCTACAACAATAACACGTATATTTTTCCCTCAGAAATATGATCGAATTTTGACCACTAGGGGGATCCTAGCAGATAAGCAACTTTTTCGGAAGTTACATGTCAGTCATTTTTGAACGAACCATGTAAACAAGAAATTAATCCCACCGATAAGGATATACGCTACCCTATCAAAAGTCATAGGAGAACCCTGATTTGCATGAAAATGAGGCATTTCTTTGCAATTTCACTGTTGGCATTCTTCCCAACACTATATAACAGAGAGTATGCTATTATGAGATGATGCTTGTATGATGGTGTGGGGATGCTTTTCATGGTAATTTAAAGAATGTCCGTGCAATCGTTTCTGTGGACCGACATCTAAACGCAGAGCGTTACCAAGACATTCTGGACAACGCAGCACTCCCATCTCTCTGGCAGCACTTTGGCAATGGCCCTTTTCTGTTTCAGCACGACAACGCACCTTGCCATAAAGCAAGGGCTGTAGGCACATGGTTTGATGAAAAAGGGGTTCGAGAACTTGACTGCCTTGCCAAGAGCCCCGATCTGAACCCCATCGAACATCTGTGGGACGTGTTGGAACGTCGATTGCGCGCTTGCGCGGAACGCCCGAAATCCGTCACAGAACTGTCCAAGACACTTATGGCAGAATGGCGAAAATTACCTGTCGAAGCGTATCAAAAACTTGTGGACAGTATGCCCTAGAGAGTAGAAGCTGTGATAGCACCAAAAGGTGGACCAACAAGATACTAAAATATGTATATTTTTTCAGTGTTTCTATTAAAGTGATAGTATCCCATGACTTTTGATAGGGTAGTGTAGGAAAGTAGCTTAAACTCCGAGTACATGAAAGTTGTACTTATGATTTTTTTTTTAATCAAAAAATTGATTTTCTTGAATGGGATATTTAGCAGTAGGAAAAGATACCTGCTTTCATTTCTCCTCATTTCCGATAGAATGATATATCAAATGCCATATGTTGTCTTTTAAAAACTTTTATAGACAACGTGACCACACCTCCACAACTCCGAACCCACTTGGAGAATTTAGCAAAAACTTTATAGTACTGCAATGTAGATATGGCCTAGAGAATCTATAAACTAAAAAACGAAGCATGCATACTCAAGCATGTATCAATACGCGGTGAAAAAGAAATGAAACTATTCTAAAGCATCTGCTTGGCTATTTGTATTTGAAACCTCCCATTAATGGAAACATACTAAAAATTTTTGTTTATTATTTAAAATTATTAAGTAGAGGAAGAATGGAGCACTTATTAGTTTCACAATTTACGCTTGTCTGTCCGTCCGTCTGTCCCCTTTTCTACATATTTTCTACATTTATTCATGTAGAAAGTTAAAATTCCGAACATAGTTTACTGTGAGCATCTCCTTCTTCACTATTTAATTTGGTTTTGATTGGCCCACTGGGGTCGAAGTTACGGGAGTGGAAGGCAGAGGGGTCAAAAAGGTCTACGTGGTATTTATGTATGCAAAGGAGTGAAATTCGGTATGCAGATTCCTCTAGGCAAGATCTATTTTACTATGAAGTTTGGGACAAATTGTCCCAGCGGGATCGGAGTTGTGGAGCTGGCAGTCACTTAGTCTTTAGAACTATGGCCACATTTGTCATATGATATGTGATTCGATCGGCAATTATGAGAAACGAAAGAAGACAAGAGCTCTTTTACATTTTCTAAATACTACGTTCGAAAAAAGCAATTTTTTTGATTAAAAAAAAAACTTGGGGGTTAAAAAGTGAAGATAAAGGGGTAAAAATAGTTGACCTCAAGGCTTCTGCTACTTTCCTGTGCAGTAATGTAAAACAAATATTTTGATGATTTCCATGTAGATCAAATATCATAGTTAACATTAAATGTAAAAGATGGGTTACATAATTTGATTATGTAAAAAATTATTCAACGTTAATTAAAATTGGAAATCGTCACTTGTTGAAGTCAAAAGATGATGTGGTCCAATATTGCCGTTGATCACTGAGATGTTAGGTATGATGACTTCACTTTTTGAAGGTATTCTTGGATGAACTTGATGTGAGGTTGATGTCTTCAGATATTGTTGAACAGTTTTCTAATTTGGCCGTGTGATGGGATGTTGTGGTCACAATCGTTGAGATGGTAGATTTTGGTTGGGATATTTCTTGAAGATAATTTTGGATGTAACGATGATGTGATGTATGAAGATATAGTTCAAGATTGAAGTGAAAAGGAAATAAAATTGGAACGAAAATGCCCCTTAAATTAGGAAAAAAACTATAATAAAATAATGAAAACAAGTTATAAAATTTAAGGATATTTTCGAGCTCATCTGGTCGCATTTTCAGTTATTTTTGGTAGGGTTTAAAGTGATAACTTATAGTTGTAATTTCGATTGTTGTGTCTTGATTGTTTAAGTTATTAAAATACATCATTGTTTCTTTAATTGTTATTAATTGATTATCTGCCAATTATTATCTACTGTGTAGTTCCCATGAAAATGCCCCTGAGTTGTTGAAAGTGCTCACTGCGCGCGCTGCAGTCGTGGATGCGTTCACAGCACTGATAGGGAACACTAATACGAAAATCCATGGAGGGTGGGCAGGGAAAGCAGCAGCTGGAGCCTGCTGTTATCCACGTGGTTAAGGTTCCCTCCCTATCAGTGCTGTGGACGCATCCACGACTACAGCGCGCGCAGTGAGCACTTTCAACAACTCGGGGCATTTTCGTAGGAAGCGGACAGTATTTTTGATGGTTGTTTGTGCTAAATTATTGGTATCTAATATTATTGATGTTGCTTTTTTTATCATTTCTTTCTGTGGCTATAATTTTTACTTTCTGTCAATCAGGATTATGGTTGTACGAAATAGAATGGCTGTATTATTATTATTATTATTATTATTATTATTATTATTATTATCTCAAATATAAGATAATAACTGATGAAACACTCCAATATTTCGAAAGACAAATTGAAAAGGGAAGGAAAATTCCGCGACCCGGAATCGAACCGTAGACCATGTCTATCGCTGGTACATGCCGGAATTCCGCGGTAGCTCAGTTGGTTAGAGCAGTGCCAGCGATAGGCATGGTCCCCGATTCGATTCCGGGTCGCGGAATTTTTCCTTCCCTTTTCAATTTGTCCATTTTTATTATTATTATTATTATTATTTTAATCTGATTGATCTTTCATGTTCTTTTAGGATGTTCTTTTTTAATCTTTAATCTAATTAGAAAGTTGCCTTTTAGTTTGGCCATTATATTTAAATTGCCATTCTTTACATGGAATTTGGTATACTGTATTTCTTTTTTCTAATATGAATTCGTTGTTTTTTATAAAGGAGTTGAAATCATTAGCTGTATTAGTTGCCAGGTTTGTTCTTGATTTATTGTTGTTTGTTTTGTTAATTAGGGATTTTTGAATATTGCATGGTAGTTTTAAAATGATTTTTTTTATTTGTGTGTCTTTATATGATTTCTTTATATTTATTAAATAGTATTTTGTGATAAGTTAATGATCTCTAATTTATTGAATTTATTGATTGTTTTTGTTGTTGTGGTGTTTTGTTTGTGAAATTTTCAGTACACAATTTTTCTATAACATCATTAGGACATTTGTTGTTTTGTAAGTTTATTTTTAGTTTTTTTAATAGTTCTTCTGAGAGGATGATAATGATTTTATTCTATGTATGTTTTGCTTAATTGTATTAAATTTTTGCCAATGTGGTTGGTAGGAATGGAAATGTTCCCTATTGTTGTTGGTTTTTCGTAGCTGCCGAATTGTAATTCGTTGTTGTTTTGTTTTATTATCTTTAAATCTAAATAAATTATTTCTTTATTTTCCTGGTTATTAATAGTACAGTAAAACCTGTCTTTAACGACCACCTACGGGACCAAGCAAAAGTGGTCGTTAAGCTCAGATGGTCGTTATATACAGCTTAAGTCAAAAAAATTACACATCAACAAATATGATTAAAACCCCTAGCCTATGTTCATTTCTTCATATAGGAATCTAAGTTACTTTGGTTTACACTTTCATGTCTTTCTAGTGAAAATTAAGTCTTCGAAATGCTTTTCGAACGCATCTATAGTGTTTCAATAAAGTGCGACCGATCGCCAGCAAGTCATATAATACGTTTGAACGATTTCCAACAGAACAATTCTGTGCGTTTGTGCTTTTAGAGAGCTTTGATGATGATTAGTTTAAACTGAAACTATGTCGTTAGAACTAGGCGACTATGATTACGATTAAAAGCATTTGATTATCCAGAATAAGCGAAGCGGTCGTTATTTTTAGACCAGATTTTTTGCGACCACTCTCCAGTTGTTAGATATAATAAACAATTTTAGTAGGCTAAAAGAACCAGTGGTTGCATTTTTCTGTCTCTTGACTCTGACTGGTTGATTACAGAGAATACTGTAGTGGTATAATTGGAATTTAGTTCAGCACTTGATTGGTTAATTACAGAAAAAAAGAGTAGTGGTCGTTTGGCAGTTAGATTAGGACCTGGTTGGTTGCGTAAGTGTAAAACAGGTTTTTTACAGGATCGGGATACATTAATATGACCACCTCTCCTCGAACATGTTGGAACGTCCCATGGTATGCACATCGTGTAGTAGCATCCGTTAACACAGCAACTGTCGCCGTCATGGGCAGAGCAAGTGACCTGTCAGACCTCCAAAAGGGGATGATCATCGGCTATCGGGCCAAGGGGGGCAGCATTTCAGAAACGGCTACCTTTGTGAACTGCTCTAGGGCTGCCGTTGTGAAGGTGTACCGCGACTGGACGAACCAGACAGTTTCGAGCAACGGGCCATCGATGCTAGTTGAGTAACTGACACAGCAAATGAACATTGCGGCCACTAGGCGTGCAACGATCCCTCTTAAGGTGGGGGTTCCGGAGCAGGCGTATGGTAACTGCACCCATGTTGACGCCTGTGCATCGCCGAAAATATGAACTATCGCCATTGGACCTCGGCCGAGTGGCAAAGGGTTGCTTTCTCTGACGAGTCGCGGTTTCTGGTGAACAGAGTGGACGGACGATGGAGAATTCGCAGGAAAGCATCTGAGAACAGGCATCCCGACACCATCGTTGGCAGACGACAGGCTGGTGGGGGAGGTGTGACTGTTTAGGGGATGTTTTCATGGTATGGTATGAGTCCACTGATACCGCTGGAGGATACCTGACGATCGTCGCAGACCAGGTACACCTGTTCATGTCGATAGTATTTCCTCAGGGTGATGGCACCTTTCAACAGGACAATGTTCTCTGCCATACTGCCAAAATTGTCCACGACTGGTTCGAGGAGCATGAGGATGAATTCAAGCTACTCCCATGGCCACCGAACTCCCCGGACCTCATCCCAATTGAACATTTGTGGGACCATCTCGATCGCCATGTCCGCAAGCTGGGCCCTCCACCACGCACGTGATGGAATTACAGGATGCACTGATCGCCGAATGGTCCCAGATACCTGCAACCACCTTCCGAGGACTTGCAACCAAATCCATGTTGGTGATAATAAGAATATGATATACAGTACTTAATAAATCACCTCTTAATAAAAATATTAAAATTATGGATTAGATATGTAGATGATATTCTTAACATCATTTAATGTTAATTTTTATATTATACCTACATGGAAATCATCAAAATAATATATTAGACATAAATCTATTTTCCAATCTATAACTTAAGTTTCCTATTCCCTCCGCGGGGGGATTAATTTCTTGTTTTATTAATTATATTTTGTTAATTATATATCATATTTCTCGTCAAGAGATAGCACTGCTGTCATCGAATATTTACCTCTACGATTTACGATTCTGTTGCGAAATAATCGAAATAACGTTATCAACAAATTATTTTTTCAAAATGAATAGAACATGTTATAAATATAACAAGTTACTTTTAAATAGCATTCAAGTAGTAATTTCATGGTTTCTTAGAAAAAAAATATCCGAAGAGAAAAGATTTATTTCTTATGGTGAATTGGAGCAACACGGTGAAACGATAAAACTAACGCATAAGCATTTCGATTTTTTAAATTCTTAATGGGACTTGAGTATATATATCCAATTTCTCTCCTTTACCTACCTATTTACCATTTATCGAGATGGATACCTCTCACCCCAGTGTAATCCCAACCCCAGTGGGCCAATCAAAACCAAACAAAATAGTGAAGTAGCACATGCTCTTATCTAAATTCCGAATTTCAACCTTCTAAATCAAAATATGTAGAAAATGTGTAGGGGGCAAACAGAAGGACATGATAAAACCAATAAGTAGCTCATTTCTTCCACTACTTTATAATCTGTACAGTGCAGTCTTCGGTTTTGAACAAATATGTTTGGTTAATCAGAGTGGGTTTGTTCATACCCGAAGACACCACTGTACAGATTATTAAGTAGTGGAAGAATGGAGCTCCATGTCCATTTGTCTGCCCCCTACATATATTCTGTCTCCATGCCAACCTCTCATAGTGAAACTTTCTTCCTGTGGAACGCAACATCGTCATCTGGTAAAATACGCGACACCGTATCTGTCTTCACAAATACACTGGATGCCCAATTCATACTGTTACTTTTTGGGAGTAATGGAGTGTCATTCATTTTTGAACAAACCATGTAAATAATCTAGACAGTATAGTTTTTTTATGAGCAATCATGGGTGGGTAAGCCTATGTAGACTCTTGAGACATTATTAAGTACCGGAAGAATGGAGCTTGGCTTTATAGTTTCTACATTTTTTTTTTTTTTACTTAAGAGGATTTAAATTTGAAGAGTAGCTTACTATGAGCATGTCCTACTTCACAATTTTGTTTTGTTTTGAATAGCCTACTACGGCCAGAGTGTGGGTGGGTTTTAGAGGGGTCTATATGGTCTACGTATACTGTTGATACGTAAAGGGGCGAAATTCGATATGCAGATTCCTCTAGGCAAATTTAGCCCATCTGATATAATTTGGGCCAAATTGTATCACTAGGGTCGAATTGTGGGGCAGCGTTCACGTAGTCTTTACAACGTTTTCAAGTGGTAACATATTTTCCATTTTCTAAATGCTATGTTCGATAGAATATTTTTTGATAAAAAATGGGGGTTACAAAATGCGGATAAAAAGAGAAAAAAACAGATAACCTCAGGGGTCTGCTACATTCTTATACCTTCCTTGAATATAAATTTCTTGCTAAATTTAAATTTTATAAGCGTCTAAATTTTACTTAATTTACGGGTTATAGCAGATTTCATAATTTTTGACTCCCCTGGAGTTAGCCACGAGATCAAATTAACGGTAAATATAAAGACACGTGTCCTTACTTGAAAGCTCCCATTAGGGGATAGAATGTATGAACTTGATTTTTCGTCAGCTCATTTGGAATGGCGGAGGAAAACTTTGAACGAACAGCAAGGAGTTCGAAAACATTTTATTTGCCCATTTGAGAACCGTAAAAGCACACGACAAATATTGACACCAACGAAGAAATACGACGATGACCTCGGTAGCGGAAATTTCCAGCGAAATTAAAATACGTTTGTTCAATTTTGCGGTTGGTAAATAAAAAACGCATTTTCACAAACTTCATCTTAAGTAACACGTAGGAGTACGTATAGGAGATGGTTCCAGGAAACATGATGCATCTCTTTAATTAAAAATATAGAGTTCAGTTTTGATGGGGTCACTGAATTAAAATTTTCCAACAGCGATCTTACTCCAAGATAAAATAGCCTATGATTAGAGGGAGGGGGGTAAAGAAGAAGTGGAAGATACTTGAGACTGGGGTCTGTTTTGTTTTGCTTTGTTATCTTTATTTAGTCCGTGTTCGGTAGAGCTAATATTATCTCTTAGCGAGGTCATCTTTTATGTAGCTTCTTCAAACTAAACATCAACTTTAAAGGAAAGTTCTATTTTTTTTTATTTTCTCTCTTTTTCCCTTCCAGTATCGTGCCGATGGGGAAAAGAGCCCTCGATATCCATTCTTATGCTAAAAACCCCTCGCCGGCTTCTGATGAAGGGTTTCCTTAAAAGAGGGCCATTGTTTTCCTTCTCAAACAAAGAAATCGATTAGTTTTCTTCTCCTTTTTTTTCTCTTCCCTTTTTTTCCTCTCTCTCTCTCTCTCCATCTTCTTGGTACCCCTTTGCGATGAGGATCGGTTGCCTGAGCAACGGGGGGCGTAGGTGGATGGGTGTGGGTGTAAAAAGCCATCCCCCGCCTCGTCTCCACCACCACTTCTTCCATCCTCTCCTGACCCTCCGACCGTCAAAATGGAGAACGACGCCTTCAAAACTTCCGTGCCAAAGAGAAAAACGCATTTCTGAGCGAGGATTAAAATCCTGTCAATATCACGCCTTTCATGCTGGAGCTGCGAGAATCCGCTACTGTAATTACACAAATATGGATTTGAAAAAAATAATAAACACAGAAAGTGGGTTGCGTAAGTTTAATTTTAAGCAAATAGAAATTTGACGCTTCTGCTTTTACTTGTCTTTCAGATTAACGGAGTCAAAATGAAGCTGATTATCTACACACATTGGCCAGCCAGATACAGCCATCTGTTTAATATATTATTGGAGCCCGAATTACAGCCCGAGTCAAAAAAGTGTTGAAGCACTTCTAAGACAATGGAAGAGTTCATCAGATATTTCCTTAGGTCTCGTAGATTTCTTGAAAAAAGAACTTCCTGTCGGATATGTCGTTCCAACATGTTCCAAGCATTATATAAGGAATTGACATCTGGGTTCCGGGGATGTCAGGGTATATGACGGAAGTTATCTATATCCTCGCTAAAGCAGTGCTATACAACCGTGAGCGATGAAGAGTAGCATTGTTGTGCATGAAGATGCCGTCACATGCAGGATAAAAATGCAGTATTGCAGGATGAACTTAATCGGCAACCATGTTCAAATAGTCCATGGAAAGCACCCGATCTTCAATAGATATCAGGAGACCATGTCCGTACTTGAAGAAACTTGAGTTATGTTGATGAGGCACGCCTGATCCATTGTTTCATCAGGCTCCCACCAAACTCTCTGTAAAAAACTCTCTCAGGCTCCTACCATCGGTAAAAAACAACGTGTTTCGTCAGACCACATAACCTTCTTCCATGTTTTAGGTGTCCAGTCTCGACGTTCCAGACACCATTGTAGAGGGGTTTTTCCTGTTCTTTGCAGAAATGAAAGATTTTCTATAGACATATGATTGCCAATTTAAACCAGCTTCAATTCCTGGTGCATGATTCTGTCAGATATTGTTCGTAAACAACCTGCATGAAAATCATTTAGATATTGTTGCATAGTGAATGTCTTGTTTCTCCGTACAAGTCGTTTTAAACTGGCGGCGGTCTCACTCATGATTGATTGTCTTTGAGTCACTTACCTTCTTTGAGACAAAGACTGTGGATCTTTTTCAAACGGTGAAATACTCTGGAAGTAGCACTTTTCGAGAATCCAGTAAACTGCTTTGTTGTATCAATTGTTGCTATAGCTAGACGAACACCAACAATGAGCCCCTCTTCGAAGTCGGTTAGAGCCTTCTTTTTCCCGTAGCCAGCTCAAATTTTATGATTAGTAATTAAAAGTGATACATTATTGATTAAAGTTTGTTTCTTTATAATTATTATCTAGTGATACAAATTTTACCTTAACCTTTTATGATCAGACTCACCCAACTCCTTAAATAAGTACACGCTTGAATAACATGACCTCAAACTGCTTTGCATCTAAACGGATTAAAACAGCTTTGCATATAATAAATTATTAAATGGAAACTGGAGATAATGCTCCAAGCATAAAGTAATGATATTATCAGAAAAAATGGAGAGAAAAAATTCCACGATCTGGATTTGAACTAGAAACCACGAGTATTACGCTCGTTGCCTCTACCAATTACTGTATATAGAACTTTCATTGTCTGAAGGAGGCCTGAATACTGCCAAACAGGGCCATTGTTACGTGTGTTCAAGATCCACTGGTAGAAAACCGCAATATTAAATGATAAAAATGTAAGAAATTAATGTAGTGCGAGCATAGAAAAAAATTTCGAGCATAAAAAAAACCCAATGGGATAATACATGAGTGGCTAATTTATTATGACCACCTAACAATTTTAAACAAATTAGCTTTGATGTCACGCTGTTGTCGCTAAAGGACATGGCCGGTATAAAAAAGGAAATCTTAGTGCTTACGACAGTAGAAGAGTTGATTTGCTTGTGAAGATATGGGTAAACAAAGCGATTTGATAGACTTTGATTGTGGGCTGATTGTAAGAGCTCGAAGCCATGGAGCGAGTATCAACGAATATCGCCGCATTCGTAAAATGTACAAGAGCAGATGTTGTTACAAGTATTTAAAAACTTGACTGTCAGTCAAAAAAACTGGACCTCAACGTGCGATATGTGGTCGTCGTTGACTGCTGACTGCTCGGGCGAAAAGGAGCATCCAGAATTGTGAAAAAAAAAAACGCAGAAGATATCTAAATATCGTTGCTGATCCAGTTCATCCTGTCAGGTTGATGAGTTATCCCAATGAAAGTAGTTACTTTCAACAAGATAATGTTCGGCTAGTTCATCCTGCCATAGTGTTCATATTGGTTTCAAGAACATGAAGAGTTTACTTTGTTTAAGTGCCCCCACATTCTCCAAATCTTAATCCCTTTGAGCATTTTTGGGATGAAATTGAAAAAGCAATCAGACGGCGGGATCTATAGCCATCAAACCTCACACAATTGGAAAATGCTATTCATTTTCCTAACCTAATCAAGCATGGCCTGGGATTTCGAAAACTACCTATCATTAGTAATAATGATTAGCTATTAGAAAGTATATCCCATAGAGATGCAGGAAATAATAAAAAAATAAGCAAAAATTATTATAAAAGTTTACGTGGAAAATAACGATTATAATTGAATTGAAACGGTTTCTATTATTCTGAAATGTCACTGTTTAGAATTAGGGAAGAAGATAATTTCAATTTTAAATTGTGTCGTTCGTTTTGAATTTTAAACGCATTCAAATAGAATTGAGTCCGATAAGGACTTGGCAAACACGATAAGGCATCCATCGGTCGATTCGTTCGCGTCGAAGAGTTGAACCACAGACCCGACGCAAGAGGAGAAAGTTTTGCATTGAAAAGGACGAATTGAAGCTGTGTTTTATCTGTCATGTACACAAGTTACAAAACCACAGGGCTTATGATGCAACAGTTATTAAGAGAAATAATCAGTTGAGAGAAAAGGATTAAAGGCGGACGGGGAGTGAGTGCGTCGTCATTCTGTGAAAAGGAGATTGTGGCGCTTCCTCGAGGGACTCTTTTCATTTGATCGGTTGTTCGAAATTGGTTCCACTAGAAGTTGTCTCGTGCTGAGCGATGACAGTCGTTGCTGGACAGATGCCGTCGACGTGTGATGAATGACTCATTGTGTTCATTTACATCAGAGACGAGAGAAGGGAATGGCGGTGGGGGGGAGGGGAGGGGAGGAAGGGATTGCCAATTCAGATAGCTGTGATTGACAAAACCCACACATCTTCCCCAACATCCCCCACCGTCCCTTGCCGTCTCTTCATCCAGAGTTCTGTTCATCTGTCCGTGCGCATCTCTCTCTCTCTCTCTCTCTCTCTCTCTCTCTCTCTCTCTCACTGAACGCATTCACTATCTGTCTATCCATCCATCCATCCATCCCCCTCTTCACTTCGTTTCACCTAACTCCATACTTCATAGCGAATGGTCACTTCGTCATTCATCCGGATGGACATCCATCAATCTAGCGGCGTTTACATTAATTTTTTATCGGTGACAGATCGAGCATGCTGGACACACCACTTAATAGCTTTCAGCAGCCATTGCCTTGTAAAGGATGTTAGCCATTTGTAAACTTGTGGTTTAAACGGTTTACTTGTAGATAAAGACAGTCTTTATGCTCTTTCATCTTTCAACTGATCGATGATTTCGATTATTTATCAAATGATTCGTGTAAATTTTAAAACATGATTTTTGTTGTTCCAGTAAATTACTTTTGTAATATCAAGATCGTTGTATCCTCTATTACTTTTATAATAAAATATAGGAGTAAAATAGAAAGTACTTGCAACAGGTGTGTAACGCATTTAATACAAACTGGCCAATATATGAAGTTTTTTTAATCAGTTATAATAGTTAAGTGCATTAAACATGTATTTACCACCTGTTTCAGTTGAATGAGTCTAATCACAGATATTGATCAGCATGGGGGAAAGGACCTAACTGACTTCAAAAAGAGACTTATTGTGGTGCTCTTCTAGTTGGAACCACGATCGAAACAACTCATTGTTGAAGATGCTCACTGAATTCTCGAAAGGTGCGATATCCAGAATATTCAACCGTTGGAAAAAAAGATCCACAGCCTTGTCTAAAGGGGTAACTATGGCTCAAAGACAATTAATCATGAGCGAGACCGTAATAATGCTTGTAATGTAGCTTATTCCAACATATTATCGTCGATGGTAGCATCTACATCCATGATCCCTTGACGAAGCTCTGGTAAGTTTCTTGTTAAAGGAGGCACGTAAACCGTATCTTTTACATAATTAGGTCAGCGATATGTGTTTGTCCAAAGCGAGTAATGAAAAACAGGGAGACATGGTTCGCTTTTTGACTGCTGAGGGTATTTCAGGACGTGAATTCATCGTCAAATACAGGCTGTGTACAGCTAGCACATCATGTCACGTTCATGTGAGCTGAAGTGGCAGAAGAGATTCCGAGAGGTACGTGTGTCACTGCAAGACGGTGTTCATCTAAGACAGGTCCATCGTCTGTTATTGCTCAGATGGATGGTCTTATTCGGGAGAATCGGTAGATCACTATTAAAGTCGACTTATGGTGAGACTAAATCACTATGCCATACACGTGATTATCACAAGCCACCTACCGTACCGAAAAATTTCCACATCGGTTTCCATTTTTTAGAGGAACAAACGACTCGCAGAATGGCTGCATCTCTGGATCACCTGCAACGATATCATGAAGAAGAGTATGTAAGATGTGCAGTTAGAGTTCTTTTCGTGTATTGTCACTGGGGATGAAACGTGGTGCCATCAATTTGAACCCGAGAGCATACAGCAGAGCAAACACAAGGATTCTTCCCTGCCGGCCTCAAAGAAAATCATGATAACATTCTTCTTCGACTTAATGGGCCCTCTTCTTGTCAATTTTCTCGAGCATGGGCTACTATCAATGCAAAGCGATATGAAAATAGTCGAAACTCTCTGCAATGTTATCGAATGGCAATATCCTTTTTCATGATAACGCTCGCCCACACACGACCAACTTGATGGACAGCTATAAAGACATGGATTTGCATCGGACGAAGACTTGTATGACTTGGATAAAGATGTGCGTACGTTTCTTCAAGGATGGGGTTGACCGTTTTATCTCCCAAAGGGATAGATCGTTAGATTGGGATTCCTTAGCATTGCTTTTAGCAATGAAATTGGTAGAGACTTTGTAATACAATAACAGGAGAACAGAGTTTCCGATTAGTTTCGCCATTTATTGGAAACACACTAGGGGCTTCTCGCCGTTATGTGCAGACATACGGTACAATGGAGTAATTTGACTGGATAAAATACAACGAAAGGCAGGACAAAGGCAATGAGTAATATAGTTTGGGTACAATGATAAAGTAAGATGACTGGATAAAGGTAGAAGCAAAATAAACAGCATAGATGTACATCGATTGCATAAGAATACAGTGAAAGAAAAGAAGAGATTGGGTACATCAAAAGATAAAAAATAAGCAACTGAATGAAAGCAGAAAATACAACGATTGGATAACACAAGACTGACAAAAAAAGAATAATAAAACTTATAAACGTAACAAGACATAGTTGAATAAAGAACAGTTTATATAAAAAACTGTCGAGAAAATGAAAATACAAATTAAAAAATGAAAATTAAAGTATTGTATTACAATAAATCTGAGACAGAATTAAGAACAGAAAAAAGCCGAAATCGGTTTGACAGTTAAGGAAATCGGTCTAGAGAGGAGTTCTTGGCTTTAAAAATCTCTATGGATTCCAAAATCGTGGTATTGAAAGGGTCATTACAAAAGTGGAGAATGGACATCACTTCTTCATGTTTCTTGGGTGCGTGTTCAGTACTGGCGAGGTGGTTGGCATAATGGGATTTTTCATCGTTCTTTAAAACGGACGGCGAAGTTTCGGGACGACAATTCTATGTAAAACTTGTTGCAAAATCCGTAGCATAAACGATATACATCGGAATGGTAAAAATTAATGGTGTTAGTATGGGTTCGAAAATTAAGGTTCGAAAATAGGAAGGAAATCTGGAGGCCAAATGAAGAAAGGAAATTAGTTAGGCAGGAGAAATGGGGATCAAGGAGGATTAAGAAGACCCATTTCTTGGACAGGAATAGATCTGGAGGTTTGGGTTTTAGGAGGGCGAGTTTCCAGCGACGAAGCAGAGGGAAAAGGTGGGGGAAGAGTAGCTATTTTTGAGGCGAGGGAGCGGATAATGCGGAATTCAGAGGCACGAGAAGAGGGACAGAGGGGTAGCTTCAGAGCACGATCAATAAGGAAGCGGAGGGAGGCATGCTTATAGGTAGAAAGGTGCGATGAAGTATAATGGATTAAGTTAGAGTATGTGGTGGATTAACAGTATGCAGAGAAAGAGAAACAGTGGATGAGAGGGTCATTGTTGATGAGAACATCGAGAAAAGAAATAGGTTTGTTAACTTTGGCTTTAAATGTAACCTGGATTTGGGGGAGAAAGTGTTAAAGATAGAGATAGCAGCGGGCGAGGTGGAGCGGGAATCAAAGACAATTAGAATATCATCAATAGTAAGAAATGATAGTGGAGTTAGAAAGGAGTGGGAGAACAAAGGTGAGTTCAAAGTATTGTAGGAAGACCTCGGAAAGGAAGCTGCTAAGAGGGGACCCCATTCCTAGGCCAGAAGGTTGGGAATAGAAGGAATTATTAAAGGAGAAATAGTTTTGGGTAGAAATAACGGAAAGAATAGCGAGGTGGTCAACAGAGTCATGTGTGGGAAAGGAGGATGAAAGCAGGAGACGTTCAGGGATGGAAAGTGTGTCCGGGACAGGAACGTTAGTGCATAAATCCTTACGGAAATGAAAATCATTAATGTGGAAAGAAGAAAATCTGTGAGGGCAAGAGTTCTGAACATTGTAAATAGTAGGTAAGAGATTAAGATTGAAGAAGAAAGAGGAGAGAAATTTAGCAGCAACATGGCAGGGGGAGTAGTTAACAATCGGATGTATGGGCATATTAGGTTCATGAATTTTAACAAGGGCATTAAGAACCGCAATTCTGGAATCCAAAGAGATTTTTAAGCCAAAAACTCTTCTCCAGACCTCCTCCTTATTTGTCAAACCGATTTCGACATTTTTTTCTATTCTTAATTCTGTCTCAGATTTACTTTAATTTTGTATTGTATTACTTTAATTTTCATTTTTTAATTTGCATTTTCATTTTCTCGACATTTTAATATATCAACTATGTCTTGTTACGTTTATAAGTTTTATTATTCTATATTAG
>JAHWFO010004243.1:2578366-2676270 GCA_023313115.1 Rhysida immarginata | reverse complement strand
AAGACAAAGTTTTTACAACAATGGTATCAACACGCAATTCACAAACATTCTGCACGGACCAACAATATATATCATGACCAACAATGCAAGGCAAAGTTTGTGCAACAATAGGCCCATTGTGTTCGCATCAACAATGGTATCAATGCGCAATTCACCAACAACAATGAGCACAGAATGATGATGTAATGTTAAAGCAATCTTTCCAAGAATTATAACAATGAACATAAAATGATGATGTAATATGAATAAGTTTCAATTTGTGACAATGCATAGAATTCCTGTTATTCAAGCTTTTCTTAGAAAAGAGAGTTCTTAGTACTTAATTTCTTGAAATTCTTTAAAAATGAATAATGACTGGAGATTATGAAAAGTTAGCAGTCTATTGAGAACGAGTGGAAAGACGACAGAGGAAGCACTCCTTTAGCTCCGTGATGTATTGAGCAAATGGGAAGCAAGTAAATAGAAGAATCGGCGACCGCTAGACTGCACAAAGTAATGAATGGCCAAGGTTTGCTTCAACACATCGAGAGAAGAGTGGAAATTGCAACAACACTAAGTATACATCTGAGGTAAGATTACGTGAGTAAGAAATTATTTAGACTAGCAGTGGCATCCTTGGAGAGGTCCAGCCATTGTGAGCCTTTAAAAAGATTTTTTTCGAATTTTCATTAAGAATTTTTACTGTATTAATTCTAAGCAATTTCATGTGTTTATTTTTAAGATATTGCAAAATTTAATTTAATTTTTTGAGATTGTTCTGTTTACATCCAAGTGTAATTATCCCGGGCAACGCCGGGTACCTTTGCTAGTATCTATATATATAAAGAAGGATGTTTGTGGGTCTGTGCGTCTGTGTGTGGGTCTGTGGATCTGTGTGTACGTTTTTTATACAAATCTACAGTTTTATTCCGATCTTGATAAAATTTCGCATACTTGACCTTTAAAGCATGAGGAAGGTCACTGTCTACCTCAGATTTCGGAAAAATAATAAATATCGATAAAAAATCGATATTCATGGTTATGGCAAGGCATATTAATGAGAAATATCTCATGACCAACAATGCAAGGCAAAGTTGGTACAACAATAGGTATCAACAATGGTATCAGCACGCAATTCACAAACACACTGCATGAACCAACAATATATATCTCATGACTAACAATGAAAGGAAAAGTTTGTGCAAGTGTAATTATCCCGGGCAACGCCGGGTACCTCTTCTAGTGTAAATAAATATGTTACTTCAATTAAATTTCATTTCTTTACCATATGCACTAACTTTGTACTCAGTGGCTAATAATTTAAGAATTAATTTTCTTCAAGGCAGGTTATTTCAAGTACGGAACTTTAAATATATTCACATTTGGTATTAAATTAAAATTTATTTTATATCCTTTTCTCTAAGTTCCCGAAATAATTGGATTTCAAATGTATCTTTTTAAATTTAAAAACCTCATTGGCTAATAAACATCCATTATATCAATTAAAGTCCTGTCGTCTCCAATATCCAAGTTGATCCTTATTCTCAGTTTGCTTGATTAAAAAAGAGCATGCAATGCATTTTGTTTCGAGAAGCTTCAAACTCAATTTGAAAGGGTTTCAAAAGTTTTCTTGTATCGCAGGTCTCATTTTGCACTGACCAAACTTCCTCTATAGGAATAAAAGAGAAACTAGGATGAACAAGAAAGAAAGAAAAAAACAACGAGGAGAACGAAATCGGTAAAAGAAAGTTTCTCTCTTTAAAAGGATCTCTTCCACTTCGACACGACTTTGCAATTTTTGGTGGAAACATCAAATTGCATCTTGGCTAGGAAATCTCTTATAAACAATAAGACGACAGGAATTATTTAGAAAATCACTAGGATTTAAAAAGAGAAGCAAGGGAAAGATGCGAATGAAATCGTCCGATAGCGAGTCCGCCCCTGCGCCGCCGCTCTATCGTCGCCATCTAAACGCTCTCTGGCGACAATTCCCCGTAAATTTCGAGAAAATCAAGCGAGAAGTAAGATAACGCCAGTTGATATCCAGGCTTCCAGACAACTTTTGTCTCCTTCGAACGGTCTTCTATCGTCTCAATTGCGTTCGTGTTTATTTTGTTTGCTTCCCTCCTCTAATCGAGTTGGAAACTCTAATCCATCGGCCAAAAGACAGCATTGAAGACAAGTGGACACACTCGGACGCACAGACACCCACACTGACAAACACCCACACGCACACACACTCAAACACACACACAGACAAAAATAATACAAAAAACTTTTTTTAAAGAGGAAAGATTCAAGAAGATAACAACTTTCCTATTTAACTCATTCAAAAACTTTTGAAATGTTTTTTTACATCTTTTCTCTTTTAACGATATATACGACGCCCTGTAAGATTAAGCAGCTAAGTTCCCTAGTCATGTGGGTTCAGACCACACGCTCGTCTCGTGGTTAAAAGTTCTCTTTGTAATAGGATTTCCTTCGCTCCAGTGCAACATAGGAAATTAGCAAAGGCACCGACCTTGGCAATTTCTTATAAGAAGAAGAGGGTGCACACAAATGAGAAAACATCTTAAGCCATAAGAAATGTCAACGAGGAACAACTAAGTTTTTTTTAACGTTTCTCTCAGGTTATTAAAAAAATAATTTTGGATAAAGTGACAACTTCCGTTTGCATTAAGCATCGAGCGGAGATGGCACACGAAGTAGAAGCGCGCGGCAATTGCCAACAAGGATCTTGCTTCACTCACTCTTTTTTCCATGTAAATATGAGCCAAAGGACTTAATGAAATACCTATGTGAGGCAATTAACTCGTTATTTTTATCAACCTTATTCGACTTCCTTTAAAGATTTTGTCGTCATTAAATCTTGATAAATTATTGAACTCGATGAATAATTTTTTCGAAAAGCGGTGTTCGTTCTGAGCAGAGACTTACATATTACATCATTTAAAATAACACTGAGCGAGTTCAATCAATGCGTTTTCGTGGCTCGATATAAAAGACTATGACGACGAATATAATGCACAAATTACCGGGATCGTACAGAAATGATTGACACAAATGCAGTCACAGGCTGAAAACTAATTTATTCACTAATTTATTACATTAATTAGACATACTACACATTCAAGTGTACGCACTTCAGCTATTTGCCTGGGAGTTTCCGGATGGCTGTGGCGAACCATTTCCTGGGTGTATTGTTGCATCATTTACGGACAATAGCCTGCAATTCCCCTGTTTCTTTCTGGATCTCATCAAATATTATGGGCCTAGTCGCGAAATCCAAACTCAACACAGTATCCACGTTTGCTGCTGTAGACGATGTTGAAGATCGTCCTGTGCTCATATGTTTGGCTGCAGTTTCCTGTCCACTGTTGAACTTGGCAAACCAGCGGAACACAGTTCACCTTGACGGTGCCTTGTCTCTGCACACCGACACCATACGTCAATATCACCTCCTGAAACCCCTTCTTTCAACTAAAACCACACTGTTCATCGCTGGTCGTGATAATCGCCTTCCATCTTTGCTGTCTACGCATGCACTGACGGCGACCTTAATCCTTTAACCAGCTGATAGCGCCATCTGCGTATTTCGCATATTTCAAAATTCCTGCTGTAGATTTCGCTGTCATGTGGAGTTCGTTTACAATGTGAGAGGCCTTGCGTCAATCATTTCTGTACGACCAAAATACACACTCTGGTCAATGAATAAGAGGTGGAAATATCGTATTTACTCGTTTATAGGTCAAGTCTTAAATTTCATCTTAAAAAGTAGGGTCGACTTATCAATTGATCAACTAGAGTCGCTGCTACATAGTTGTCATATGCTCAAACCCCGTTACTACGAATCTGGTTAGTACGAATTCCCGCTTAATACGAATTGCTTCTCTGCCCCTGTCCCAGTGAATGCTATTCTTATTCCCGGATAATACGAATAAAATTTTGGGTCCCTAGAATTCGTAATAACGGGGTCTGAATGTAGATCTTTATAAGACACATGAATAAAAACATATAGTGGACTCTCGATAACTCGAACAGAAAAATAATTCCCGACTGGGGTCTATGGGCTCCCCATAGAAATTATTCTCTTTAACTCGAATTTTCGATAACTGGAATTTCTCTATATCTCGAGTTATATTTTAACATACTCATAGAGTAAACTGCATTTTTCCAACCCTTTAACTCGAAGTTTATTTTAATGATGTCATACTACAGAACATCATAACATTCCAAGTATTCTGTGGTAACCTAGAGAGAAGGCCTGCGCACGGAATTTTCATACATTGTTACGTCATTTTAATTTAGGACTTATTATTGGTAGAAATACCATTGAAATTGATTTTTTATGATGATGTAACAATATACATGTATGACGTTTCCGTGCGCAGGCCTTCTCTCTAGGTGGTGTTATCTGTAGGCTAGAAACCGAAACAGAAACCACTCATGTTTCCGGTTGCTGTTTCCAGCACGTTTTTCTTTATTGTCGATTTAAAACATGTCGAAAAGGAATTGTAAAACATTAACTGTTGTGAGAAAGTAAGAGTAGTATAGGAAGTAGTAAAGGAGATTCGTAAGAAAAAAGACATTGCTGCAGAATTTGGGATTCCTGAGTCTACTTTTGAAGATTGTGTGAAAATTGACACTGATTTCATCATCACAGACATAAGGATATCATCAAGGAAATAAAAAATGCAACTGAAGACAATGACATTGAAATTAAGATGGTGATGATGATGAAGGTGATGAAGGTGGTGGTCAGATTTAATCCAGCAACTTCTCAGGATGCACTTGCAACTATCGACATTGTTCAGAGGTATGTTCAAAGCATTCCAGATGTTAACGATGAAATTTTCATGCATATATTAACGCTTGGAAAATTTTGTGAGACTAAAATAATACGAGGGTTGGGGCAAAAGTCATGGCAACTATTTTTTTTCTTGAAGATACCAGTCCGGTTGGAAAATGTGACATAGACAGACGAAAGGACAAGGTGTTAACCACATGTGTGGACAATGAATAGCACTGAAATATCGTAACACATTAATTTATTACGGTAGTATAAAGGGCTCATCACTGGTTGACACACGTCCTTGCTGAAAGTTTCCTACCCACCGTGCTACAGTACGGTATGGTAGGGCATTATTCCGAAGGGCTTCCACTAATTCACTGTGACATTCCATCGCATTTCTCCCTCGGAGAACGGCTATTTTGATGTAAGCGCGCTGCTCAACACGGGTTACTTCCATCTCGCACGATACTCACCAACTGACTGATTTCACAGCCCTCGCTGCGCTACTACCAGCTATCACAGAGCCATCTGTTGTTCTGCATACACACTATGCCTGCAGAACTTCCACACGACACATATACGTTTGTGATCCGTTCACATATCTACAAGAAAAAAAATAGTTGCCATGACTTATGCCCCAACCCTCGCTGGAAACTAACTATTTTTTTTGCTAAAGTCTAAATCCTAAATTTAAATGTTTTCTTGTATTTACCATATCAGTATTTGAAAAAGTTTGACGAATGTAAATACTGTAATTTAAAAAGAACAAAGGAAATCAAAACTTCTACTATTTTGCTGAAATTTGAACAAGAAATGTAAATTTGATTTGCTATTAAATTTGCTTAATAGGTGCAAAGGTGCAAAATCATCACAGCATGTTTTTTTTTATTTATAATTTTCGATAACTCGAACTGTTTTCCTTCTCCCTTGGTGGTTCTAGATATCGAGAGTCGACTGTAAATACGAGTAAGTACCATAAATCTTATAACGTGCACACTTTTCCAAAAAATTAAGGTGTATATCAGAAATGAATATTTTGCTGGAAAAATTTTGTTCATCAATAATGTGTATCAACACGCTAAGGAAAGTGGGCTCTGCTGCATCTTTACTGACAAATGCCTCGTTTCCAGTCCTTTCAGGTTCCTTTTTGCGTGAACAAATAAATAATTAAATAAATAAATAAAAACCTCTTTTAAGGTTCTTCATAAGAATCTGACAAATAAATTGAGACAAGAATGTTTTGAGCTAAATTCAAAATTTGATTTTTACATTTAAATTATTCTTATTAAATTGAAATAAAGTGTAATTAAATTTTAATTTAAATTTGCTAGCGATGCAGAGTCCTAGATGGAATTTGAAGGGTTTTAGTGCTTCGTAAGTTTTCCTCCTCCTTTATGGTAAGATAATAAACAATTTTAATGCAAAATATATTATTTTCATCTGTTCATTACCTGATAATGAAATTGATTAAAAATTCAATGAATGCACGATAAGAAACATTCAGTTAATTAATAAAAGCTTTTTTAAAAAAAGATATTCAAGTACATAAATTATTGTTAAATTATAAAGTATTATTACATCAAAATTTAACCAGCTGAGAATGCGTGCATTGCCAGGACGATGTTAATTAAAAGCATCATTACGGTATTTGAGAAGTCGGCCGTTCCGTCGCCAGTTTTTTTCGAATTTCTTGATTTTGACGTCAGATAGAGCATTAAAAAAGCACACATGTCCTATCTAGCCAGGAACATACCAATTTTAACTGTCATTTTGGCCATAAGTGAAAACGTTTCATATCTTGATTTCACATTGATAAATTTCTTAGATATGATTTAGATAAACAATAATAGTCTATTGACCGTTACGACAAACGTGATTGGATGCCATCTTAGTACAAGATCTGAAATCTAGGTAAAGTCTTGAAATAATTTCAAATTCATATTTCATTAGTAATCTAAATTTTACTCTCGATTTATAGAAAATTTGGTAATTTTTGGAACATAATCTATCCTCGAGTTATCTACGAGATCGACTTATACAAGATTATATAAACGGGAATTTGTTTAATGTTTTATTAACCCACTTACAATATATTTAATTTTATAACGATCATTTCGAACAAAAATTTAAAAATATGCATCTCATAAAATGTGAAAAAAAATTAGGAATATTAATAACATTTTCATTCATCAAAATTACAGAGCATAAAGGGAAAGTTGTACGGAGAAGTTGCACCGGGTTTGCCCGCTTAATGTGAAACTGATCGTTTACAGCCAATGGCAACTGTTATAGCAATTAGTGAATGCCGATTTAAAATCAAAGGTCGTTAATGAGATAATCAGGAATTTTACGCATCTTTTCCCCTCGGCCCCGGTATTTTGGCAATGCATTTTTGGTGACGTTTAATCACATTCGGCCAATCTCTTCATTATGGGTCTGTCTAAAATTTTGTTTTCATTTTATTGCTTGGAAATGATTGTAGGGCTATGTTGTCGGAATGGCGAGTTAATTAGTGATTTGCACAGAGTTAAGGCAGGCAAGTTTTAGTTTAATTAACCTAATTAAAACGGTAAAGCTTAATTTCATTTCGCGTTACTTTTACGCAGAAAGCGGGCGACAAATGTCGATATGGGAAAGTCACGAGAACTCCCACTTTGTATTCGCCTAACACCTAATAGGCAAATCCACGTTAACAAACGTCCCAAGGCAAACTGGCATTTTAGGGACCGACCGAGTCGGGTTATTAATATCGCATCTACCTGGATATTGAAGAAGGGAACGTTCCAAATATAAATGGGGAAGGAATGAAATAGTCGATAATTTGACATAAAATATCTTCGTTATTATATTATTTGAATTTATCCTACGAATTATATTTACAAGAAAGTAAAATAACTCCCCTTTATGATATATATAAGTGCCTTATTCCTGGTATTAGTTTATTATCCAGATATTTTTACTTGTTCAGCAAACTAAGGAACTTCTAAAAAGTGCACCAATTTGAGAAACCTGCCATATGCACTCTTTTGCAGAAGATGAATTAGGTAAGAGAAGCTGTCAAATTATAGCTTTAGAATTGCATTATATTAAACGAAAAAACTTAATTTAGAATTTTAGTTTTTCTCTGTATCAAGGAAACCTTTTAGGAAACTGATGAATTCTGAAAGATGCCACTTGAGTTTTTCTCTATAGAGTTACCAATACTTATGAAAATTAATTTTAGAATTGTCTTAATAACTCGCCACTATTTTTATTCATTTCTAAACAAATTTTATATGAAAAACACTCGTGTTGCTAACACTGAATTTATTCGCTTGGTGCTGTGCAGTGAAGCTAACTATGGAGACTTAAGGCGGAGCTTTTCCACAGCTCATCGCATAGACATAACAATATCTGCGATACTTCTGGAAGAATGTAAAAAAAAATTCTGACGCGTTCTACCAAAATCTGGTGGAAAGTCTTTCTCGGAGACTAGAAGCCGCAATAAAGATAAAGGGAGATCCAACACCATAATAGGTTTCATGAAATCCTGATTGCCAGTACAATAATATAACTGTCCTTTATAGCGTAGTATATACAATACCTGAACAGCCTGGAGTCGAATACCTAAATTCAAATCCGGACTCTGGAATCTTCTTTCCTATTTTCATCAATAATTTAAATATCTGAGGTATGACGTGGAATAAACCCTGAAGGAACATTCATGAGTCATTCTTTAAGAATCTTGCTTTCACGATATAAAATACATCCGTTACGGCTTTTAAGCTGAATAATTTAGGAGTTTCTATTTCATATATCATTTAAATATAATTTTATTTAAAGAAACTATAAATCAACCCAGCAATTATTTTCTATTAATAAAATTTTCCTCCATATTCATTTTGAACCAAACGGCAATCAAATTCACTTCGGCAGGCCAAAAAAAAGAAAAAAAAAAAAAAAAAGATTGAAGCGGCATAGTTCATTTTCCTCTAAGATAAGAGCTAGTTTCTTGGAAATCCACAGCGCCTCTCCCATCTCTCCTCGTCGAAAGGCCTCTTTAATTCTCTCGGCTTTTTTCCCAACCCTCGTTAATATTTAAATTGCCGTGACAGATTTAAGTCGATGCTGCAAAGTTCATGACGTTGCACCGTTCCACCGATTTCGAGCCCCGAGAATGTTCTCGTTGTCATCTTGGGAGGAGGAAGGAGGACACCAGCGAGGTTTCTCCTTCTGCCTTTCGAGAAGACTCGCCGGAGGACAAGCAGATGTTGGCCGAGAAAATGTTCTCAAGTGAAGAACGACTCTTGATGACGTGTCGCTCGTTATGGAATTAAACTTTTGCGGTTGCTCCATAAGTCATCCGTTTTCACTTCTTGAGATTTCAAAATGGTCTTCGTGCAGAGCATTTTACTCGAAAAGTAAACTGATATGGGGGACGGATATGAAACATTGGTCTGGTTAATTTAATTTTTCTTCCTAATTTTTTAAGAGAAAATTTTGCTTTTTTTTGTTTAAACGAATATTAGAAAAAAATGTATAAAAATAAGAATGTTTATTTTTATTAAGTTTGGTTCTGAAAATTTAAATTTCTAGTAACAATTTGATAAACAAAGCAGGATGAGCAGTTTATTTTTTCATGAACATTACTTATATCTCATTGGTATGTTATACAATAAGCAAGAAATAAAAAAATTCAGCAGATATATAATATGTACACAAATTAACTAATAAATACCCATGCTTTCACATTGTTCGCTTCGGTTGGTAAAAGCCGGATCGATCGAGTTATCCCTCAGTGTAACCCTTAGGGTTATCCCACAATGTAATCTGTAAGGAAAAAAATTTGCTTAACCTAGCGGATACAATCATGAGAGGACCGCAGAGGAAAGGGCCAAGCTGAAACAAAACGAATGGTATGTTTGTCATCCTACAAAGTAGTATATCTCTTTCAACGAAATGGAATTTCCTCCTTTTTCACCTAATGGGGCTACCCGAACATTGTTGTCAAGACGAAGACCATCTTGCATGTGACGGCTTCTTCACGGACGACCATATACTACTGTTCATCGCACGGTTGATTCACCAGTAGTTTGGCGAGCACGAACATGACTTGCATGCCATGTATAAACAACTTGCAAGTGGCTACTCATGCTTTGACATTTTCTATTGTAAAAGGATCTTGAGAGGAATCATTATAACAAATGGATAACTGAGGAAGATTTGAAGAGAGCAGTGCTCATCATATCCTCTATATGGGCAAAATAATAGAAAGCGATGATGAAGGGTCTCATCCAGATAAGAAAAGTGCAGTGCGATGAATCACCACATTCAACTAACCATTGGATAAACAACACGATGGAAGAAAAGACACATTTTGTCCACAAGAAATTAAAATTGAATACAACAGCAGTTTTTATAACAAAATTAGATGATCTGTGAAAAGAATTTGCATAGAATCGAATAGCCAATCAGTAAATAGGGTAAAAAGAAAATAATTGCTAAGGATTAATTCTCTAATATCTAACCTGTAAAGAGATATACCTTCATTAGATAGATTGCCTTTACCAATCCATTCTCGTTTGTTCTAGCAAAGAGCTTAAAGGGACGCTCGGTGAGAGGGTAGGTCACCTTCGATCTTCTCTCCCGCCCAAATCTGTCTATCAGATAAGGGGAAATTGAATGCAACGCCTTTGAATGCCAAACACTGATATACATTCCACTCGTGTTTCGAGGTTGGCATAATTAAGCTGAGTCACGATTACCCATTATATGCAACTTTTCTCAAGTTCAAAAAAAGTATCAAAAAAAAAGAGACTGATTCGGTTTTATCGAGATATTGACCCTCCTCTTTTACTTTCATCCCCTCTTCAGAGAACCTGAACCCTTCTATTTTTTCGAGGAATTTTTTAAATAGACACGAAGATGAACTGCAAAAAAACAGGGAGAAGAGGGGAAACCTGAAACGATAATTGCCTCAACCGAAGAGTAGAGTAGGGTTGTCTATGAGGCTGTGGGTAGGTTTGGAGGTTTTTTTGCCTTCATTTGCTATTCAGAGCTGGTGTAGCGCCGATGCTTATAATAAGAAACCAGCAAATTCAATGCTTTCGCTCCATTTGGCCCTCGTTACTTTGTAGCGGCTTGTCGTTTCTCCCCTTTATATAGAGAAAATAAACGCGAAGGAAAAAGAATGAAAACAAAATGTCATATATACATACACACGTGCTCCCCAAATTACAGATTTCATACGTTCCTGTCTACTCTTGATTCGATCATTTGCGACTGTTCGCTGGAGATGAAAAGCACGTTTAAAAGGATTATTGATCCCATTTGAGCGCAACAACTGAACAAAATAACAACATCTGCGACACCAAATAAGTTGCTTTTCCTCTAAGAATAGGCAGCCCTTAGACTGGTTCGTTAAACACTGTCTCTTGTTCAATTGACCAGAAAATTTCTGTTTGAAAGCGAAAGTTTGTTTTTAAATTTACGCATGCGCCCATGTAATTAATACTTCGTCGTTAATGGTTGCAAACAAATGATATTGTAGATAGATGCTTGCCTTTTGTAATTAATAAATATTATTTTAATTCTATGCTTAAGTGATTCGTCTGCTTACGCTACTATATTAGCCGTAGACAAATTATACAAAATTTATGACATTCACAATTTTAGAATAAAATTTTTCTGCCTTTTGGCTTATTTGCCGAATTCAGTTTCACTCTTTCTCCATTTAAGTAGATCTATATTTAAGTAGTCTATATTTGAGTAAATCGGGTAGTCGGGTTCATTTGTTATAATGCAAACACGAAATATAATTATTGAATGATATTGTATGTACCATACTCTAACTCTTGACTCAGTCAGATAGTTATTTCCATATTGCTCATGTGTTTCAATGATAATTAGAAATAAATAAATATCATACTATTATATACATCAATACTGGTCAAAAATATTTAATTATCAATTCGTTTTGAGTTAAAATCTTCAACAGGGCATATAAAGAAGAAGATACAATATACTTAAACACGAGGGACTAGCGGATGAAAATGATGGGTGAGAAATTGCAAACAATGGCATAAAAGTCCTTCGGCTGGGAGCGAAGTCAATATTTCGCCGCTACAAACACTTCTGAGTCCGATTCAAAGCGCCACTTCTTATTGCTCCAAAAAGATGAAAATGGCAGGAGAAGAGATTTGGACTATAAGGTGGATGTTCTAAGATTCCTATATGAAGCATGGCAGACTATCCGTGGTTTTCTTCGCGTTGTGTGGTCGTACATTGTCGTGGAGCATAATGACTCCGGTCGTTTGTTCTTGATATCCAGAGTCGTCATGTAGCTATTGACTGATCATCGTTATCATTCGGTGCTAAGATTGTCTTTAAAAGCGAAAGCCATAAACATTTAGAAAACACTCATTAACTCCATGGGCTTCGATTAATAAGGTTGGCCTTAATAAATTATATGACAAAAATAGTTAAATAATTATTATACGAAATTAACATAAATTTTTTGAAATGTGGACGTTTCCATAAATGACGAGAGTCCTGTTCAGCTGTTGCCTCATTATTTAGGAGATAAATCTCATAAATTTTTTCATCCACTCGCTTCTGTATTAAAATTCCCTAAAGGGCTATGATTTCTTCGGGTGCTTTCAGAGTGGGCTTCACTGCTCCAACTCGCCTCTGAATGAATTTAACCGGCCAGGTGAGGGCGGCAATTGTCCAGCTAGAGGTTCCGGGTTAAGCGGGTTAGAGTGGAGTTTCTCGAAACCATTGCAGCGGAATTAAAGCGTTCCCGCTTAGGTTTGCCATAAACCCAGGTGCAAAACACCAGGCAAATTGCCTCGGCATCGCTGGGCGTTTTGCCTAGCTTTCTGATAAGACAACCCCCTATTGCAAATGGGGCCACTGCGGTGGGGGCGTGTGGGGGGTAGGCCGCTTGCTCGCCCACTATCAGTTCGTTCGCCCGATAACGCTCACCTGGCCGTGATGAAGCGCTCTCCACTGGAGCATTAGCCACGATAAAGTCGCCGCCACTGATTTATACCATCGCTCGGTGGCTGCCGCTGTCCTCAAACTGTCGTCGGCCGAAAGGAAGGAGTAAGTGCGGGCGCAAACACAACTGAGGGATTCCGAACACCCTTCTCCCTCGGGAAGAACGTATTTTTAAACAGAGTGCTCTAGGGAATTAGTATTGCTACTCCTTCCCATCCTAAGACTGTCTTGCCTTTTAAATAACGGGTAAACCCATCAGGTATATTAATACAACTTTTGAGGAGCTTTACAATAAAACTTTTGTTCGCTCACATTTAAACTAAATAGGATCCTATTTTAGAAACACCATATTAATGATGAGTTGGTCCAATTTTAATTCTGATCACAACCGTAATTCTTCTAGGCCTATAGGTTTTGGTAGTCTTTGGTAGGTTATGGTAAGTTTTGAAAACTTTTGTAGGTTTGATAGGTTTTCTGCAGGAATATTGGCAAAGACCTAATAGAAGCCCTTGATTTTCTAGGCCCATCCCAAAAAATGATCTGTCGGATTGACATCAAATAACTGAGCTGGCTAATGAAGCACGTGAAGTTCAACGAGTCAAGTTCTATGAGCTAAATTGACACCAATGAAGCACAATAATAGGGTATGTTGTCCTGTTAACATTTGGCCATCTGTTCGGGAACACTGGTAGCTATAAAGAGAAGTAAGTCTGCAACGATTAAGAGATTTCTAATGCTGTTAGGGAACCAACTAGAGAAGGTTTGGAACACGTTGGAATAATATCCGGCAGCAAAAATACTCCTCCTACATATTTGCGAGAATGCGTTGTGAACGCCCGGTTTTCCATTGACTTACAAGTTCTTCAATACTCGTCGACTCTACGTCAGCGCACATTAATGCCACAGGGGGTCCGATGAAATATTAAACAGATATTTCTAATTCATTGGCCCGTTTGTGTTTAGGCCACGCTTATCCATTCAGCACAGTTGCTCGTGTACCTCCGTCCAGTTCCGATGTAATGGTTATAAAGCGTTCGTCGGTCCTGCGCTTCGCCTATAGATAGGTGCCGAACAGTGTTTCGACCGAGATTTAAGATGAGCACGAGCTGGCCTTTAACCAATGGTCTGTGACGTCATTGGTGGTCGACCAGCTCGATTGCCGTCCCTCCCCCCGTCTTCCACCGCCCCTTCATCATTAAATTGCATCATTAGAGTGAGAGTAATACTCGTCATAAATATCCTCGAACTCAATGTTGTGCCGCATTATGAGGCTTATCTCGTCTCTCATTTGCGTTCCTAATTAGGAGGAAGGGGGGTATAAAGATGAAGAAAAATATCCGGGTTAAAATGCGAGGTTAAAAAGGATTTCTCTTCTAATTTATGATCAGCCTCATTAATCAACTACTAATATGATTTCTATCAGAATTATTCCGCTGTCAAGCCATCAGGACGGGTCCTTTAGAATGAGCGCCATTAAATTTTCACAAGCCTGGTGGATTCCATAGACAAAACAACAAGGAGAGTCCTCGACATAAATAACGCTTAATTAAACGCTGTTATTCACGCGCCAACCTCTGTTATTCCATTACAAAATTACAATTCGTAACGATTTCGTAACGTTTTTTGTTGGAGGCGCTTCAAGACGAGCAGTTTTAATAAGGAGCATATGCGATTCGCTAATAAATATATGCCCCTACATGTCGCTTGATTTATAAGGGCGTACGGAATAATAATGGGTGGGATGAATATTTGCGAAAGTTTTCACGCGCTTCGTTGTAGAAGTAATTTATCGTCCGATTGGATGGTGGAATTTAAAATCCGTGCGAGAAAGTAGGGTCCGCGATTACAGACTCCTGAACAAAACCTTCGTGTTTCATGTTATGACAGAAGAGCTTTAATTGTTCGCTAAGAGATGATCTAGCCGTTCCCACGGGTTTCCTACATCTGCTCATCCTTGCAGCAATGCGTTTAAAAAGAGGATCGTTCTGGTCTTTGTAATAAACAGAAAATAGTCCATGGAGGATTCTATTAAACAAAGCGATTTTAGCTCTTAAAATCCAAAAACGCGTTACACGAAAGCGATTTTTTTTGTAAACGCGTTAATTTTTAAAACGTTACAAGTGCACGTTGTTAATTTGTTAAAAAAAAGGCATTTGCACAGACAGTTTCATTTTACCTGTCTGTATCATGCTTTGCTAATAATTTCCGGTCGCCTGATGCTTTTATGCTAAAACTGCTCGTAAGATTGTCCCAAAAGTAATGATAAAGTAAAAAATTTTTACCCTTCCACAAAGTTCTTGTTATATAGGGTGTTTATAAAGAATGATCTGCTTACAAGATTAAATAACTCACGTGTTGTCTAGCATTTCCTGGGTCACCGCTGAGATAACGTTGATAATACTCGCCTTCAAAATATCTAAATCAAGGACCAGAGTTTGTAGACAATGTCTATTACATAGTCCTATAGGTAAAATCTTGGTGTTATGCAAGGCTACGTGATCGGACTACCTCTTCTAATACATAGCACAGATTACTTACTGGACAGATAGCCTATGTCATGACCTATGGAAAAAAATGGCACGTGATGGTGCCCCAGATCCCAAATAACTCACCCGGCGGAAGCCTGGGACGTTGCTGCAATCGATGACTTCAAAACAATGAGCTATCCAGTTTCCACACTCTAACATTGATTGTCGCATCTGTGTATGAGTAATCTTTCTGTACTTGCAATCATTGGAATCATTGTATTCTGTAGGGTTAGGGCAATTTGCAAGTGTGTGAAAACGTTTTTATTCGTTTATTCAGGTTTATGCGGATGGTCAAACGTGAATAATCCAACTCGGGTGATGCTCCTTTCAAGGATTTTGACGGAGTTCGCACTAATGTTTCTAGGATGTTGCCCACAGTCGCCTGTGTTGTTGAAGACGACTGGTACATTTCACTTGTGCACGGATCCTGTTTCCAGAGTTTGGTTCAGCATTATACACTGTTTTTTAAAACGTATAAGAAATTAATCGAAACGCCGTAAACATCAGGGATTCTCAAACTTTTTCCACTTGCGACTTCTTTTCTCCGAGCAAACATTTTCGCGACCATTGGTATAAAGTTTCGCGACCTAGTTATAGAGGTATATAAACTAAGATTGGGAATTAAAACATTTGCTCATTTGCTGCGACCGATATTTTGAGAAGCTTTGTAAACTGCGATAATTTACCTTAATTTTGTAGCAATAACTACATGCATTTAAGAATATATAGGGGAACGATCATACTTAGATAACTCTCTTCTCCGTCAAGCGAACGTATTTTGTGAATGATTCCTTATTCAGAGCTTTTTCTTAGTAACTGAATGCTTCCCCTTAGAAAACAGATGTTTACTCTAACCACCAGAGTTTTCTTTATTAACCAGATGTTTACGTTAGCTTATCAATCATAGGTTTCCTTAGCAATCACGTTTTCCTTGCAATCACACTCACCGTAGGAATCAGAGGTTTCCCTTAAAACTAGAGGTTTGTTTAGTAACCAAATGTCTTCCTTAGCAACTGGAGGGTTTCCTTAGCAACCAGAGGTTTACCCTAGTAACCAAATGTTTTCTTTAACAACCGTACCTAACCATTAGCAACTATTAGGATCAGATATTACTTATCGGTGTAAGTCATTTCGGTTATCCGACTTGTTTCAGAAATAATTTCCAGCAGTAAATATATGTATGCACCTACTTATTGTTTCGAACTTGTATTAATTTTGCCTGCATTCACATATTTATCTTTTTACTTAAGGGATAAATCTTTTTTTTTTTTTTACCCATTATCAAGAAAATGACTAGTCAACGAAATTTTTACACCCCCTCGGATCATATCCTTTTTGAACACTAAGCAAATCTATTCTCTTACGAAGTTCGCGTCACTTAAGAGAACGAAGAAAAGAGACTCTGACGGGATCATGTCAAGGTTTAAATGGAAGTTATAGGCTGTATTAAGGAAAAAAAATTAGCCGTCTCTTCAATTTTATATGGAATGCGCCGGCGAAAAAAACGACTGCCGCGTTTGTTTCCCTGAAAATGTTATTATTTTGCTTCCAAAGTTAAAAGCGTCGGAAGGAAATGGTGCAACGAAAAAAAAAAAAGATGGAACCTCGTTGGTGACGTGGAAAGCGAACGACTCATGACGTTCTCTATGGTGCTGCTGACCTTCTAGAATCATCCATCAGCGATCCCTTTTTGGAGAGCGCATGGGGCGAGCCAAGGGGCTTCGGCGTCACCCAGGCATCTTTCATCCAGTACATTGAACAGCCCCCTTTTCCCCACTCCCTCCAGTATTTTACCCTCTCCTGCTTCCTACGTTCAAACTCATCACTGATCTCCTCCAGTGGGGAAGAGGAGAAAAAAAGAATTTACAAGAAAGAGGAGGAAAAAATCCAATGGCATCGATCAAAAGAAAGAGTATTTTTTTTTCTTTTACGCTTCCTAGTGTACAGTGTGTATGTGTGCGTGCGTGTGTTGTGCAAGTCCGTGTGTATGTGTGGTGTGTGTGTGAGTGTGTGTGGGTGTGCGCACGCATTCTCAACTTTCTCTTTTCTTCCCTCTCTCTTCTTGCTCTCCCCTTCTTCTATTGTATGCTGTATGCATCCATGCATTCTTCCTTTGCGCTCTCTCTCTCTCTCTCTCTCTCTCTCTCTCCTCTCTCTCTGTGTGTCTCCCTTTCTCCCTCTCTGGTCGTGAGTGTAATCTACAGAAGCGACGATAAGAATTGGAGACCATTAGTGTGATTGCGTGGCTTTACTAGCTGCATTTTTTCTTTTTTCTTTCTTTCTCTCTTTGCCTTCATCGAATTTTTTTCTCTCCCCTTTTGCCTGCATTCTCTATTGCAGTGCCTCAGGACAAATGAGAAAAGGAAAGAAAAGAGGTGGGGAATAAAAGAAACCATGAAGATAAGTTATAACTTATTATTTTGTACAAACCAAGCAAAAAATGATGTTAGGCCTAAAAAGAAGCGCGATTCTAAAGAATATCTTCATTATGAGTAAGTAGAATGAAGCTATATACGATTCTTTTGATTACTCTCTGTAAATCCTGTATAGTGGAAGGGAGAGTACAGGTGTAGTCTTTGGGTATCATTAAAAAGTCCAGGGTGTCCATAAAAGATTTGTATCAAAATATTTAATAACATTCATTTATTGCAGAAATAGCTCAAGGAAGGCACTGGCATGGACAGAGTAAAAGATAGCGTCTATCTACTATAGAGAAAGCGCGCTGTGTAGTATGGCTTGCCGAGAAAAAAAAAATCTCCGATCACTGTATCCGAGTAAACAATCACAAGAAACGAAGTCGATTAATGCCTGGAGACCTTTGGAGATCTTTGAAAACGAAGATACGTAAGCTGCCGTGATTTCTTCTCTCATCTCGCCTAATGCAATAGGCCGCCAATTACTCTTCCTTTTCACTAACGACCCAGTCTCCAAAAAGGTTTTCATCCAGGCATTAATCGACTTTTTATCTGGTGGTTGTTCACCTTAAGTGGCCCTTTTCTCCTTGAACAGTGATCTGTGATTTTGTTTCGGCAAGCCATATCACACACTTCTGCTCTTTCTTTATGGTAAACGCCATCTGTTGCTCCGTCAATGTCAGTTTCTGCAATCAACGAATACCAGGTTGCTTCAAAAAGTTCCCGGAAAAGATTTTTTTAATTAAAAAAATAAGCAGTATAAAACATTTAGAAAACATATCTCTCAGAGTATTGTTCTTTTACAGTCACACATTTTTGCCAACGAGTGTATTGTTGTTGGTGGCACTGCTTTGCAATCTCCTTAAGATGCGACGAACTGCGAATGACTCGGAACAAAAGGATACGTGTTATAAAAGAGTATCTGCAATAGATTTGTTTTTATATCCTTATTTGTTGAAGTTACCTCGTATATAGGATAAAACGTTTGTAATATATTAGTACTTGGACGTTATTACCAGGTGTGCAACTATGTTTCCGGGTTTCACACATGGATGGCGTTAATGACGCATGTAGTCGACATACATGCCGGAAGTTGTGTTTCTTCATAGCGTGAACATCTGTTAACTAATAACCAGTCGTAATACCAAAACATATCGCAACGCAAAAATATTTTTCCAACAACGAAGATGTCGGTTTGTGCCAAACAAACAGTAGTTGCGGGAATCTTTGCTTTTTCTGCTTTAACCTGAAAAAAAAATGCAGCTGAAGCACGTCGTTAGCTTGAGGAGGCCTGCGGCGAACATGCAACATCGAAAATTACCAGTGAAGATTGGTTTAAACGCTTCAGAAGTAGCGGTTTTGACAAAAAACCGGAAGACAAAAAACAATTGAGGACGTCGATCTGCAAGCGTTATTGGATGAAACCGGGCGAAACTGTCAATGGGCATTGCTACCGACAACAACTGATCAATCTGAAGCATGCATTGCTATAAAAACGGCCAGAATGGGACACGAGACACGAACGAGTGATCTTACAGTACGACAACGCTCCGCGCCATCGCGCTTGCTTCGTCCAGGGGCGAATTTTTGGACTTGAGATCTCGGTTTAGTAAGCATCGCTCATACGTCAAAATTACGTAATATCAAAGCCTTCCAATGGCAATTGCTCTGATCTTACGCAATTTTGACGTATGAGCGATGCTTACTAAACTGCAATCTCAAGTCCAAAAACTCGACCCAGGAGACCATCGAAACGCTGAAATGGGATCTGCTATCGTACCCGTTGTATTCGTCAGATCTAGTCCCTTCCGATTATCACTTGTTCCGGTCGATGGCGCATGCTTTGACTGAGCTACACTTGCCCATTTTCGAAAAAGTGCGAAATTGTTGGATGAATAGTTTCGGTCCAAGGACGCGTCGTTTTATCGTCACGATATTAATGTATTGCTAGAGAGATGGAAAAAATGTGTAGCTGGCGAGGGACGATACTTTGTATAAACCATTTGTCTCTTGACACTTTCCCTGTTTCATTGATCCAAAAAACACGGAAACTTACACTGGCGGAAAAAAAAATCCCAACACCACGAAGGACTTGTGCTAGATGAATGAAATGAAGGACAGTATATTCAGCTGTGGTATTTATTCAATTGATTCAAGTTTCAAGGTTACAACTTATAGGGGGCGCCACCAGCGCCACCCTGTACATGGTGAAAAGCACGGATTTTAGTACCTGCTGTAGTCGCCGCGCTGGTCTATGCAGACCTGCACACGTGCATGCATACGGCTGTAGAGATGCCGAATGTCATTTTGTGGTATGGCATTCCATGCCTGTTGTACCTGGATGGTCAGATCAGCGACAGTTGTTGCTGGTTGTGGAAGAGCCCTGACACGGCGTCCGACCATGTCCCAGATGTTCTCGATGGGCGACAGATCTGGTGATCGTGCTGGCCATGGTAGGAAGTGGACACCCTGAAGGGCACGTTGGGTTGCAGCGGCAGTCGAGCGTTATCCTGTTGGAACAGTCTCCTGGCATACCAGCCATGGATGGCAGCATAATGGGTTCAACAACCATCCGAATGTAAACATTTGCCGTCATGATGACTGGGATAACCACCAGGGGGTCCTGCTGTCGTAGGAAATCTCTCCCCATACCATAACGCCAGGGATGGGGCCAGTATGCCGACGACGGATACAGCTCGGTAACAGGACTTTCCCACTCCTCCTCCTGACCCTTGTGCGACCATCACTCTGACCCAGACAGAAACGACTTCATCCGTGAAGACCACAGACCTCCATTCTGCCCTCCAAGTCGCTCTGGCTTGTCACCACTGAAGACGTGCCGCACGGTGTTGAGGGGTAAGAGGCAAACATACCACAGGGCGCCTGGAGTGGAGGTTCCTGGCCAGGAGACTGTTCCGAATTGTGCGTGGAGTGACGTTGGGTGCCACAGCAGCCCGAATGTCCGCTGCAGATGCTGTCCGATTTGCCACAGCCATCCTACAGATGCGCCGGTCAACCCTGTCTCCAGTGGCCGGGGGTCGTCCAGATCCTGGTCTCCTGGTAATGCTGCCTTCCCTGGACCATTGCTGCCAACAGTTGTACACATTGGCAACGTCTCGACCCATACGTTCTGCAATAGCACGGAACGGAAAGTCCACCCTCTGGAAGGCCCACTACACGTCCTCGTTCGAATTGGGTTAGCTGCCCATATTCACGTCGCAGTCGCCTTCGAGGCATGTTTTACGTACTCTATCACACACGCCCACAAGTGTCTGAAGTGACACAGACGCGCGTCTGATCTCCTTTATATCTGTCATTGGAATGTCTCATTTGCATGTACAGGGTGGCGCTGGTGGCGCCCCCTATAAGTTGTAACCTTGAAACTTGAATCAGTGGAATAAATACCATAGCTGAATATACTGTCCAAATTTTAATTCATCTAACACAAGTCCTTCGTGGTGTTCGGATTTTTTTTCCGCCAGTGTAGTTGCACACTTGGTAATGAAGTAAAGCGCATTAATACAAAGACCGCTTTAACAATGGAGTCCTTGTATGGCTGTGTGCCCTCAAATTTTTTCGTTTTCGTGGTTTATTTTGAAAGAAACAAAATTTCGCATTTTCTTATTTTGCAAGCATTTGTAGCTTCAGATGAGTAACATATTTCAATTTGGTGGAAATCTGTGATATAAATGTTCGAGGGATTCCCTTGTCAATGGAGAAAGAACGATAGAAACAAAGTGTATTCTGAATATAACTTAATTATACGGTAGTAGCTATTCATAATGAATTGCAACAGATTTGACAACCAGCTAGTAACCAGAATAACAGGTAGACAGCTTCAAAGAGATGCTGAAAAGTCTCCACTGGTATCTGGAACCATGCAGACTGCAATGCGTTCCAACAACTGCTGAATGACTAAAAGATTAGAACAGTTTTCAAGATCTGAACTGAATGATAACTGGTAAAATTATAATAAAATACCACAAAAAAGAACTGTCAAAATCGTTAGCTTCTGTTTTGGTGGGTCAGCTATGTCTGGAGTAAATATGTGTACGAATGGAATGAATTCCTTTGGTTGTTCAAATTTCTTCTGGGATGTCAGCGAATTTGTGCACACTGCATATTTAAATCTACCCAAGAATAACTTTTACATGACCAATACATACACTCAGTGGAATTAATGTCTGGAGAATTGGAGGGTAATGTGAGTTTGCCTTTGTTCTCTTCATGTAACCAATTAACCATCTTTCTCTAGTCAATTAACCAAAAATAGGTTCTTAATTTAGGCGAAATCGTTTCTCCCATGTACTGGCGAAACTTTTGGGCTTAAATGTAATTCCAACGAAATTTTACAGCAACTTAAGAACTTGAGATGTTGCAAGTAATTGATAGAATTTCGAGTAGATTTGTTTCCATGGTGCTCTTATTATAATGGAAGCAAACTCATATTTCAAACTGAATTAATGAACATGAAGGATATAATTTAGTCAATGAAACAATTCCCTCAAAATGACTCTCCTTTTACTTTTTTTTCTCCCTCTATGCAATCAATTTCCGAAAACAAAAAAAAATTTGGCCGTTGTTACTCTTTCTTCGACATAAAATGTGTAGGTGCTGCTGTACTGGCAACGTTCTAGCTCTTTTCCGCGCTCCAATTGAAAAATCAATTAATTTTCATGAAATTTAAGGGAGGAGGAGTGTTTGCCTTTATTAAGTACGCTGATCTCTATTTCGCATAATAATAAGTTCGTAATGATGGTCCATTAGTCGTCAGGGTTAATGACCATAAAATAGAAAGATGCAAATTTCGCCAACTTTACAAAGTTGTCAATAAAAAAGAATCGATAGAAAATTCGCTTAACTTGGGCGGCAAAACTTAATTAGTTTGTGTCGGCGATTTATTAAAGTTATCCGCTGTCTTTAGAATTAATAAGCTTAGTTAAAATTTTTCTGGAAATTTATTTTTATATCCTATCCGGCAGTAGTTATAGATATTAAATGTTACTCAGTCTAACAAATATTATTCACAAGGGCTCGTATTTAGATTGAAATTACTATAATCAGCTAGAGATTGAAATTACTACTGGAATGATTGTCATGGAAATGAGCAAAGGGCGTGCGAGAATGGGAGACAGTCAGCACAGATGTTCCGGAGAGATAAACGTTTAACGGAAGGATAACGTGAATTAGTCGCTGCAGGCGAAATAGCGTCCATAGAGGCGAATGTCTTGAGAATTGTAGACATTGCCTCGTTTATCTCCTGAACAGATTCATGTCTTGTTCTTCAACCATTTGTTTTTTCATCATAAAAATTGTTTATTTTGCATGGAAAATTTCTGGCCAAGCTTCTTGAATCAGTAAAACAATAGGGAGCCACACCTTTACGAAACCTCGTTTATATGTTTATGATGTTGTCTAAGGCTTTATAAAGAGAAACTTTCCTTACTGGACTCATTTATGTTTTATATTGGTGCGTATGCGTCGCCCAACAGAGCTCACTGACAAGGGAACCATCCGAACGTGTATCTCAGAGTTTCACAGCAAATTGAAATATTTTACTCCCCTGAACATATTTTACTCCCCTAAACGAAAACGAAAAATTTGAGCGCACATAGCCATAACGACCCCATTGTTACGCCATTGTTAAAGCGGTTGGTGTATTAATGTGCTTGACGGAACTTCTTCCTCCACCACTCAACAATATGCACGAATCCACTTCACATGAAAGCAATGGAACTACTTCCTATGAATGAGCAGCTAACGACAATTGAATGGATTCTCAAATTTCTAAACAAACTTTTTATTTTTTAAATAGAGATTATTAAAATTCGCTAATTGGCATCCAATAAAAAAAACTGTATAACAATTAATAACCATTTCCTTAATTTATTATTTCATTTTATTAATTAATTCGGTAATCTTCGTAAATTTCCCGGAGTTGACGTCATGTATTCGCGAGTGAAACGAGGACAGGGCTGTCGAATGATATAATGGGGCCGGCAGCCTAGAATACGAATATGCATTGGTGAGGGCGGGGTAAGTACAAGGCCTCCTAGTTAACAAGGTCCGGACAGCTCGAGCATGATGGGAATGGTCATGTGGTCAAAGGAGGGAAAGTTGCAGATGATGCAGACGCTACTCAATTTTTACGCTGAGCTTAAGTGCAAATGCAGATCATTTTATTATTCAGCAGGAACCATTTAAAATATAATTCTTTCACATCATATTGTAAAGAAAACATGGATTACTAACATGCTTCAAGTAGGTATATAAATTCATTTTGTTTCCGTTTAAGTCACTGACGATCGTCGACGTTTATAAGCGATCCTTCATGTATAGATCATGTTCAAGTGATAGCGACACGCAAATTTGAAGGAAATCATTTTGCATTTAATGAACTATTCATTCTCAAAATTCGAACAACATTTTAGAAGATCCAGAATAAAAGAAATTACAATCGCATTCATTTAAAACATATTGTAGTTAAATAAAAACGGAATAAACATCGAAGCATTAGGTCCAGTGAAGTAGGCCTAACTAAAAACATAAGATTACCTGAAGGTATATGTGAATGATTTAACAAATATAACAAATTTAATTTAATATATAATAATTTAACAAAAATAAAACAAATATTCACACAAATAGCAATAAGCCATATTTGGAGTTAGCCTATATCCTTTGTAATTTTCAAGCATTTAAGACATTAAGCTCTAGATCAAAATACTCTCACAGGCGAAATATTTATCTACTACATCTGTAGTGCTTAATGCTTGAATAAGAATTAGAAACAACTACAATAAAAAATTTCTTTATTAAATGTAATAATTAAATATCATTAAAAACTTACAATATTTTTAAAAACAATAGAAAAGACCTATAACATTTTGAAAACAATAGAAAAACTCATAACTATCGATGTTTTCTTTTAATTTGCTAACGAGCTCTTTTTTTTTTTTGCCTCCTTGTATTGTTTTCTCTCTTCCCTCCTTCCCTCCTTTGTGATGTCATCAGCTCGTAGTGTCCGGGCCTTGTTATCTAGGAGGCCTTGGTATGTATCGTGGTGCTTAATAAAGTTTTAAATAAAAAATATTTATGGATGCTTACCCCATCTTATAAGACGAATGATTATATAGCAAAATTCAGGTTTTGTGTGCTTAATAACACTGCTGTAACTACAAATCTTTGGCGACTGCCGCTGACGATTTTGCTTCCCTTTTACCGCCATGTTTTGTTTCTTTTCAATTCCGCTACTGCAACACGCGCAACGCCATCACTTCCAAGGTATGCTTGCGCGCAAACAAAGAGTTCTGTGTACAGGTTTGGATGGTTCCCTTGTGAGTTCCGAAATTCCCCTTCAAGGGCTGCCTGTTCAATCATCATTCACTAGGAACAGAGGATCCTAGGATTACATGGCCGTGCTGATTCTAATATACCTAACATCAACAGCACTGAAGCGAGGATTATAAAGAAGTGCAGCCTACAGAAACTGGTCCATTGAACAAAGGAACATATCTTATGGAGCGACGAATATCGGTACACATTCTGGCAATCAGATGGTAGAGGTTGGATTTGGTGCCGAATATGAAATTCATGGGGCTCTTATTTATAGTTTGGATTGGGCCAACTTCTTCCAATTTCAACTTACCTTGACATTGTAGACAATTCTACACAGCCTTCTAGTGTGGCAAAAAGCGAAATGGGATATATGTTGGTCTGTAACATTTAGCCAGCCATAACCACTAGAGCTTCTACCAAATAATCTGTCGGGATCAACATTGAAAAAAAATTGTAATATCTTCTAAATGTTCCTTAATATTATTCATTTCTTAAAATTTTACTTCGGAAAGCCATATAAGGCTTATAAGGACCCTGTGCTTGTGAATGAATTTACAAGTGATTCACAGCTGATCGTTTTATGACACAGAGAAGAAAGAAAACCTCATCTTTAAAGAAATAGCTAATTTTCTTGATGCCATCATTATTATTCGAAATAGATATACTGAATCGTGGTATCCAGATTCTTTACGTAAAATAGGCTCAAATGGCGAGAACTATACTTCTTATCTCCGCGTTTTCTACGGTCCATGCTCGAGGCGATGGTTCTTTCTTCTTTTGTTCAGAAAGCGGCCGAACGTCTGATCGAAAAGAAAAGAAATCGATCTCCCTTCGGTTATTGATAATCGGTCAGAATTTGAAGGGTCGCAGAAAACGCGAGGGAGGATGGAAAAGTGCTCGTGCTCTCTCATCCGTCACTGCGTCTGCCGATCATCAGCTGACGGGACCATTCATCACGATTAGCCTTTGACCTCTCTGGCTGGCGTGTCCGTTGGAACCAGAGGCAACGACGGCTTAAGTCTATCCCCGTCTTCGCTTCTCGCCGCCTGATGGAGGAATGTCGAGGAGAAAAGATATAAATGGGAAAGAAAACATACGAGGGTTCCAAAAGCTGCATCCTCGAAATTGATACCGAAATATGGATTTCGACTTGGAAAATTGAAAAGAAAACACGCTGCCCTTTTTAAAGCCAGGACTTCCCAGCAGCTAGTCACAAGTAAATAAACGTTGGCTGTAAGAAAACATTAAGCGATCCATCAGCAAAGGCGAGATTAGTAGGAAACAATGGCAATGGTTGCGTTTAAATATGTCACTGTCATTTCATTTAGTCATCAATCTTTTTAATTCAATGTAGTTAGCTGACATGATATATCACCTGACAAGGCTACGGCTTAATAGTATTATTGTAAATCCTCGCTCAAAGTTTATTTAAAATACAGCATTATATAATTGAAAATTGCTAACAGCTAAATCAAAACCCCCTCCTTCTTTTAGTCCTCAAACTGATATTGACAATGACGATGATAAATGGAAAGTCATAAATTATTAGCTCGTATAAAAGACAAATTCGGAAAAATGTCACGTACTGTAAAATATCAAAAGTTTATTTAATAAAAATGCTTACGCTCATTTATATATCCTATAGATCAAGTCACTGAGAAGCCATCCAGTAGTGCTAGAAATCGTGGGTTCAGATCCGGTTTTGGTTACGAATATATCATCACGAATCGTACCGGTTGAAAATGAGACATTACAAGTAACTTATCAATTAGTTAACAAATCTTAGATTCAATTGATGATTACTTTCTTTTTCAATAAAAGGTTAATTCTCTGGATTTGGTTTACATTTGTAGTTACTTATGCGATCTCAACAGTGAGACCTTCCGATTTTGCAGCGACTTTTAATGGGCATCTTTATGAAATATAGTAAAACCTGAGCTTAACGACCACTTTTGCTTGCTCCCGCAGAAAGTTACTTGGAAAATCTGTTAGCGTAACGACCAGCGACCAGTATTTTCGACCCCCTTTGTATCTAAACCTCTACTAAAAAAAAACCTGTCTATAACGACCGCTTACGCAACCGATCAGTCATAACCTGACTGCCAGTTACATCACTACATTTTTCCCTGTAATCATTCAATCAGACGCTAACCTAAGTGTCATTATATCATTACACTATTCTCTGTAATCAAACAGTCAGAGTCAAAAGATACAAAAATGCAACCACTAATGCTTTTAGCCTACTGATATTGTTTATTATGGGCGCGTTCGCCATCGCGCACTAAACGTCTTTGTGCGTCCACTAAACGCACTAACGTGTTCGTCATGGAACCCGGTCGTGTTCGTCATCGCCAGTGCGCGCACTACCGGGCGTTTCGTGCGCGCACTAAATGACCCTAGGTTAGGAGTAGAGTCGTTTAGTGCGTTGCAAGATGGCGCTGCCCTAGAGCTTGAAATGTAGCGATAGATAGTTCGGAATTTTAGTTACCGTTAAAGAGCCAACAGGTACAAAAATAATTGAATTCTGCATATTATTTAAACTGACATTGAAATCTACCTGTGTAATGATCGATTTCGGCGTGTTATATGAATGCAGATGTTATGATGAGTTTTATTTTCAGCAGTATGCATACTATTCATGGTAGCACGGGTGAGGTGAACATCCCACTTTCGTGCTCTTTCCTGTTTTTCATGACACACACTAAATGCACTACACTTTTTTCACCGCTTGCACTGAGTGATGTCATTAGGTGCGTTTAGTGTGCACATGTCGAACGCGCCCTATGTTAGGCCTGTCTCCGGGAGCAAATGCCGCTCTAAAATCACTGGGGGTGCTTCCATAAAGTCAGACCGGTCGCAACAGTTCGAGTTCGGTTGCGAAAATCCTGTCTAAAATAAAGACCCCCTTCGCTCATAGTCTGCAACCAGTCGCGCACATCGAGACTAAACAAGAGCGGGCTCAACCAAGATAAATAGAGCATAAGGTATGCTCGATCACTGCCTAAGGGCTCTGGCTGACGTCATCGATGCTCCCGCCATCTGGTGGGTACCGGGAGAAACGGCCCGATCGAGCCAATTCCAGTCCCTATTATATAATTAGTGGCTCGATCGATCGGCCATTTCTCCCGGTGCTCACCAGATGGCGGGAGCATCGATGACGTCAGGATGACGCCAGCTAGAGTCCTTTCACAGCCCTTATCTAGTGGACTGTGTCCTTTAGGCAGTGATCGAGCATACCTTATACTCTACTTATTTTGGGCTCTACCTGGTCGAGTGGAATCAAAATGGTGGACGAAATTAAGAAATTCAACTAACTAACTGGATAATCAAATGTTTTTAATCGTAATCGCTAAGTTCTAATGACGGAGTTTCAGTTTCGAATAATCATCATCAAAGCTGTCTAAAATAGTCTAAAAGCACAAACGGACAGAATTGCCCGCTTGGGATTGTTGATTTGTAATTTTTTTATTGAACCTGTCAATAAAGACCACCTGAGCTTAACGACCACTTTTGCTTGGACTCGTGGGTGGTCGCTATAGCAAAGTTTTACTTTACTAGCAAAGTACCAGCTAAAAATTTGATGGAAAGAAAAAGTATATGCGGTTTAATTCATTAAAGTTAACTTTTATGATAAAACGAAATACTTTTTTCCTTCCTTAACTTACCTGCTGCCAACAGAAACACAGTATACATTTGCGCGTACAGCACTCCTACTCAGTTCCACTTCAGCTGGAATTTGATGGATCGTTATCCGTCTGCTTGCCGACACGAGGACTCAATCTTTTTCACCTTCTTTGGAGTGTCTGTGTCTTGAATAGATCTTTTTCTTTTCCGAAATGTCTTTCCCATTCCTTAATTTGAGCAAGGCTAAGGACGTAAGGACCCTACACATGTACAGTTTCTGAAGAATGGCAATGGGACCATTCCCTTCACAACTAGAAACTGGGTTATGTCTCATTGCTTAACTGCAGACGCTTCCATTGTCAATCAGGTGTACTCAAACAACTGACAACGGCAACAAATGCTTTCTTTATATAGGTAGGAAACTTACCTGCTTTGCATATTCATCATGGAAATATCAATTATAGAGTTGGTGGTTTTCTTCATACTATTTGAACCGAGTTAGGCGAGTTGTTGTTCTTCGTAAAAATATACACAGTGAAGCAAAATTTAAATAATTTTATTCATAATCAAAGAAAGAAACATCGTTCTGGTTACAAAGCGTTGCAGTGTCTATACTTATGACATAAAAAAATGACTTTCGCTATAAGCTACATAGCTGCGATGGCTTACTTTAGCAAACTAATTCATCAAAAAAAACAAAGAAAAAAATTCTACTTATTTTTTTTGAGTTGTTAGATTAGTGTCTTTTTAATTGAGGGGCTTGTCCTGAAATGTTCCTATTTTAAGGGCCTGTCTTTCTTTGCGTGAAAGTTTCTTGACGAGTCCTTTTTCGATAGATTGACAGTCGGTTCGTGTCAAAAGGGGTGAATAAATTCCGTTCTCGTTGAATCATAGTTTAATTAGACCGCTACTGATTTCGCGTAATTGGATTCCGGCTAAAAACAAAAGCAATTTAAATATAGCAACGCTCGTTCTCCCCTTTCCGAGATTAATTGAAGGAGGAGTTCGTGGCTACCCCCTCCCCTAGTCCCCTTCCTTTGGGTTCACATTTGCATCCGTCGCAGCAAAGAGAAATAAATGGCTCTGACTCAGGGAACATCATAATTTAATCTATTCGTCTGGCTCTCTTTTTTTTGTCTTCGTTTTCCTTTCTTGCTGTAGTCGTCTCTTTTTCAGTCTCTCTCTCTCTCTAATGATGTGATTTTGTTATTTAATTGTCCCGATATTTGACAATAAATAAATTGCATAGATTTGCTTGACACGCAACTTAGTTTGTAACCGTTTTAAGGAAACAAAATTACACAGGTGGGAACGGGATTCCATGGGGGGGAAAGGATAAAAAATTGAATATGAAATTGGAAGAAATTAACACTCTCAGCAGTTTTGAGTAATCAAGGCTTGCTTCTCAAGAACATCATTTGGAGCTTTCTTGAATGCTTAGCCTAAAAGAGAGTCCTAACTAGATGGATACCACTTGGATGGCCACTAATACTGCATGAAAACAAACTAAATTGGAACGCTTTGGTATTGATATCTCAATCTTTTAATTAAAAGTGTCTTTTGTTGTTTTTTTTTTAATTTTAGAGGAAATGACGTTTATTAACCATTTGAGTGCTTGGATACAATTATGAACAAACATGTATTGCAAGGTTTTAATTTCTTTTATACTTTCCAATCTGTGGTTAAGATACTTGCTGCTTCTCGCTCTTGAAAGACCCTGTTCATCCTGCAGTTCTCGGTCATGATCGTCTTACATTCACATTCGAGCGTTATCGATAAGTCCATATATTTCCTTGCAAAATTCCAACCATAATCCTGAGGACGAGGTTATATTTTTTGTTGTCAGATGGTGACAAAATCGTCTTTAGCGAGAGTTATCTCCATTTACTGACTGAATCTTATCTGAAAACTTATTTCTATCTTTTTGCGGTCCACAACTTATGCTCCAAAAGTTTTTTTGTGCACTAACCATTAGTGGCATGTTGGTGCAAGTACTGTGAGATATCATCTAGAGGCAAAAATCGTAACCTTGTTCCAGATCATGATCGGAATTTTGCCTTGTTCTGGAATTGTCGATGAGATTTGAACTGGTGTCACCTTAAGAAGATCATAATCGAGAATTGTAGAGCATATAGTGTAGGAACTGTAAAGGATCCATAATTTTTTCTTAAAACGTTTATTCTCAGAGTTAATCAATACTGTGGTTCTATTTTAAGCTTAGCAAATTTCATTAATTAAAAATCGCGCATTGCGCCAAGAAAATATTGTTGTCACGAGGATCAGTTTCGCGTGGCACGACTAAATTTTATTGTTGCCTAGATGGCTCGAAAAAGTGAAAAAAAGCTAGTGGAAATTCTGCAGCAACTGTTGTGGCAAACACCTCGCACTACTCGTAGATTCGAACCTCGAAGGCTAAGAAATTCCGCAGACAATTACTGTGGCTGGAGTGAAAGAGGCCAGGGATGTATGCAGTTTCCTCTGTCCATATTGCGACATGGTACTTCGGAAACCATTTATGTAATGAACTAAACAGAAGCAGGCGCCTTGCTAGAACATGGGTACTTCACTGCATCGCCCCTTTTTATCTCGAATGGTATCATGAACGTTTTATGTACAGTATTAGCTTTTCTATAAAAAAGTATGAAATTACGAGGCTCATCCAGAAAGTAAAGATACACAGGGTATAGCCAGATGGTAAATTGTGCTGCGATAATTTCCACAGGGTTAACTTTAACTTTCATTCGTTAGCTTGTTTTACTAATTCAGTGGTGGCGCCACACTGAGTCGTGTTTGAGAAACAGTTGTTTTATATGGTGGCGCCCATTCAAAATCCCGCTACATGCGAAGTCCGATCTGTTATTCAATTTCTTAACGCTAAACATGAGTCTCCAGCTGAAATCCACAGACAAATTGTTGCTGTTTAATGAGGGGGATGTCTGCCTCCTCCATGACAATGCTCGACCCCATACGGCACGTGTCACCACAGAGCTGCTGAAAAGCTTCAAGTGGGAAGTTCTGGATTATCCACCGTATACTCGTAGTCCGGACCTCGCACCCAGCGATTTCCACCTGTTTCTTCACCTGAAGAAGCATCTTGCTGGGAAACTGTTCGATGATCTTGATGATGATGATGTGAAGCATGAATCAACGCTTGGTTCAAAAGACAGGAGGCATCCTTCTATGATACCGAAATACAAAAGCTTGTTCCCAGGCTCAATAAGTGCTTGGATAACGGTGGCAACTACATTGAAAAATGAGCTTGTATAAAAATACTTGATAGTAATGAAGGTGTGTTATAAAAAAAATTTTTTGGCCATGTCATGACGTTTGTATCTTTACTTTCTGGATGTGCCTCGCCTGGCTTTGCGTATATTGTTATTCTTAATAAATTATTTGTGAATTATTTTTTGTTATTGATTCATAAAGACTAATAAAGTATCTCCTTGGATCGGTAGGGGAATGTTTTTTTTTTGTTTTGTTTTTCTTTCTTTTTTTTTGTGGTTTCTTTTTATTCTTAAACTTTTAAAAAACAATTTGGAACTCCACTAGAATGTATTCAGTATCTGGGAGGTAGAAAGAATTTTATAAAGTTCTTTTTTGGTTTCTTTGTAACTACTGCTTTTTGAAGCAGGGTCGTTATCAAAGGCATGTGAATTTACTCACGTTCAGAAACATGTTTATCACGTTTCAGTGAATCACGTTCTGTTCACACATATCATGATTAGCATATTAATTTTGGTCCAGAATTTTAGTATGAACAGAATAGTTCTCATACAATAACAATATGGATATTGAAATAAGGTGCGATCAGAATTTATAAAGCCACTTGTATTATTATAAAAAAATAGCAACGGTGATGAAGCAAAATTATTATAAAAAAAAACGTAATCACAATAATGATTACAATATAAATACTGGTCAAAACTTTAACAGAATAAAAAATACAAAAAACAAAAACAAAATAAGCCTGGCTAAAAATGATAGTCATAATGCAAAAAGTCTTCTTTGAAGTAAAGAAATGTCAATTTAAGCCAAGACTTGGCATTAACTAATAATAGAAATGGTTACTAATGTGTAAATTAATTGACTAAATCTAAATAATGCCAAAAGGAAAAACTTTAAATGAATTTGAAAAGGGCCAGATAAACGCTCTACATTAGAGTGGTCAGTCAGGAAAATCGTTAGCTAATGCATTTGGGACGTTCACATACCGCAATTGATAATTATCTCAAAATAAAAGATAATTTTGGGGTGGAAAAATCTACTAGACCACCCTCAAAACTCAGTGACCGTGAGTAAAGAGAAATTTTAAAACGAGTGACAAGAGATAAAATGTGAAATCGAGCCGTGGCAGGGTGTGAAGATGTTCCTGTTGGAAGAACAACAGTCGTCAATGTTGTTCACGAAGCAGAAAGATTTCCGTATAAAAAAGACGAGGTCAACCAGCACTCCTTCCCAAGCACAAACAACTGAGACTGCTTTGGACACAAGAAACGATGTCTCGGATCACAGAATGGCAAAAGGTGGTTTAGAGCGATGAGACATAATATATCTAGACGGTTCATTTCTATATTATTTCTGTTGTCATGGTCTAAAAAAGGATGAGGAACTGTACCCCAAACGCCAGCAAGGAGGATGCAGCCTAATGCTTTAGGGACTTTTTGTTGGCAGGGACAGTCCAATATGGCATTTATTTCATTAAGAACGAATGCTATTCTGCATCATCAGGTGTCAGAAGTTCATCTATTGCCAGTCGAAGAGAAAATCAGAGGATCCTTATTTGAGCTAATGCCCGGGGCCCCCAATTCATAACGAAAAGTGTCGACTTTTGAGTGGTTCCTTGCTAATGGGTATAAATCATGAACTGGTCTCCCAGATCATCTGATCTTAAGCCTATAGAAAATATTTGGGGTTGCTCAGCTAGGGCTGTTTATGCAAATAGACAACAATTTGGAGAATTGAAGGGCCAAATCATAAGAAGATGGGAAAATATCGACCTAAACTATTTACAAATACTTGTAAAATCAATGCTATTATCAACGTTTGGAGAAAAATTGGTAGATTGATTGGATATTAAACAACCTGACTTTTATCATTTTTGGCCAGGCGTATTGGGTTTGTTTTATTTTTAAATTTTTTCCTGTTCAAGTTTTAACCATTATTAAGTAGTGGAAGAATGGAGCTACTTATTGGTTTTACAATGTCCGTCTGTCTGTCCGTCCGTCTGTCTGCCCCCTTCAGAATTTCTGAAATTTTTGAGGTAGAAAGTTGAAATTCGGAATGTAGCGTACTATGGCCATGTGTATCTTCACTATTTAGTTTGGTGTTGATTGGCCTACTGGGGTCGGAATTACGGAGGTGGGAGTTAGAGGGGACCGTGTGATCTGTGTTGTATTTAGGTATGTAAAGGAGTGAAATTCGATATGCAGATTCCTCTAGGCCTAATCTACATTACTATGATGTTTGGGGCAAATTGCCCCAGTTGGGTCGGAGTTGTGGAGGTGGCATCACTTGCTCTTTAGAAATACGGCAGCGTATGGCCTGTGATATATCATTCGATCGAAAGTGATGAGAAACGAAAGAAGATAATGTTCTTTTTTATATTTTCTAAATACTACGTTCGAGAGAATCAATTTTTGATTTAAAAAAAAATTGGGGAGTTAAAAAGTGCGAATGAAGGAGAAAAATAGATGAACTCAGCGCTTCCGCTACCTACCTATACCTTCCTCGGGAGGATTAATTTCTTGTTATTTAGTCAATGCATTCGTATTGTAATCACGACGTTGTGATTAAATTTTTATCTTTCGTTGCATCACCATCAAGTGGCTTGTAATTTCTGGTCGCACCGTAATTTTGTAATCATGTCATAATGTTTAAGTCTAATATATATCAACTGTATATCCATGACATCCATTGGATAAAGGGAAACGGCGCATGGAGATCGTAGCAGACAAGATAATTCGTCTTGCATATTGCATGTGTATTAGATATCTCTTGCAGGTAACTGTTATATGTTTTAATTTCATCAACGTAACATTTGCTAACTCGAACTTAATGAGCACAGAGAGCGCCTTATAGCACCATCCCTTTCTCTATTGTATATGTTATTTTCCCTTTTTATACGATCCATGCTAATTAAGCCACGATCTTGGCTCTAAGCATTCAAAAGTACCATTATTGTTGTTTCATTGGATACTAGAGGAATCTGGCGGTAAAAGTTAAAAGTTACTGCGCATGTGAAATTCAATTTTCCTATTTGTTAAGAGAAATTCACGTTTAGGGAGAAATATCAAAACATAAACATTGAATATCCGCCATCTTTTGAGGACATCGAGACCCTTGGCTGCCACGGCTCTGAACTTATCCCATTGTTATATAATACATCCAAACACGCAACAACTCGTTACCATCGTTATACAATAACAAGTCGGGCAAAAACGGCGCACTTCGATGAGTAGCAGTATAGGATTGCCTTCCTCTTGCCCTCAAAAAATGGCAGCTGTACCCATCATTCAATGCGAAGATATTTTCCCCTATAAAGGGAACTATTAAAGAAGATGAAATTGAAGTTGCTGAGAAATGTTTAAAATTTGATATTAGAAGAGAACCATTTCAAATAAAAGTGGTTTCATGGGATTCTTAAAGCAAAGATACTAGTACCTAAGCTCCCGTCTTAGAGCAATCTTGAATTGCCACTCATTTCTACAATAATTAAATTTAATAAGTAATAGCTATTAAATCACTTGGTTATTTTAAAGATATTTTGAGAACGCAGGATTTTAAAGTGAAAGTAATTTAATCAGAGTTAACCTGGGTAGCACTCGTAATCTATTGTTTTGAAGTGTAAGAATGTTGATTAGTATATTATAAAAGATAACGATTACTACTAAAATTAGAAATATTTTTTTAATAAGAAAAAAGTTTTTAAAAATCGTTAGTTTTCTTACTTCATTTTAATAACTCATCTGGCTCGTTCCATGCTTAAGGGAAGGGGGTGAGGATTTGTGTGTGGCTTAATTTTTTTCTTCCTTTCCTCAGGAGTCTTAATGTGTTCCATTGGTCCTCCCTTGTCTCTACTCCTCCATTAAGGGGAAGCGAATGGAAATTGCCAATCCCTCAACACGTCTCGCTCCTGAACGAGAAATGCTAATTACATTTTTGTTTGAATTAAATCACTTATCGCTAAGTGCGCTCCCTTTATCGGTCTCTGCTTCTCGGGTTTCCTGCCAGCGGGCACTGAACAAAGAACAGAGACGAAGAAAATCCCCTTCTCATATTGTGACGTAACAGCTAACGAGGTTTCTTCGCGTTATTAGACGACCGTGGTGGGAAGGGGATTTAAAGAGGATAGGGCGGATAGAGGGGAGGTATCTTTCTTTTTCTCCGATATTGTCTCGTTCTTTCTGTTCGTGAATGAAAAAGATTTAAAACCATCCCGCTTTTTATTGCAACTTTTTTTTTTCTTCCTTTCTTTGCGGGTGTTATTGAAAGGCGGTTATACCCCTTCAAATAAACCAAACCTTTATTCACAGTTGACAGAAAAGTACGTACCACAGTGATGTCGCTAAGCATGCCAAAAAAGAAACCAGAAGATGTTGATTGATTGACAATAGAAGGATCCGTCAAGATTAATTACACGAGTAAGAAGATTTTAAACAAAACTCTGTTTCGTCTTAACGGGGTAACGGATTAAACGAGAGGAAGCGCTTCGCACGATGCTGCTTTGAATCGATTTAATTAACTGTTAAGAAGAAAAAAAAAGAAGAAATTATTGAAACCCCCTCTCGAGTACGCCAAAGCCACGTGTGAAAAGCACGAGAATACCTCTCGTCTTTTCAATCGAGGAGCCCGTCAGCTCTTTCTTAAGATTCGTTTTCGAACTTAAAGAGCAGTTTTCGTAAACGTGTCTGGAGCATGAAAGAGATGTTGTAGTCTTAAGTCGAAAGGCTTTTATGGAAAGTTGAAACGGGTGGAGGTGCTTAAACGTGTTTGTTCTGCGCTTGGCTCCAGCAAAAGTAGTAAAAGCAAGGCCGTTTCATTATTAAGAACATGGTTCGACTCCCGTGCCTGAGATTGATCTCTCGTTCCAACTTCCAAGAAGAAACTCAAATTCAAACATAAAACGAGAATTGGCTGTGGAATTTTCCTTTCGATTTTCGTTTACTTAGAATATTAACGATTTAGAAGCCAACCTCTAAAGATAGTTCAGATGTGGTTTTTTTTAATTGCTTATTCAAAGTATTCTTTTTAAACCTATCTATCTTAGGTTGTATCGGAATATCAAAGAAAAAGTTTTTCAATTTTTGTCTCGGATAATTCCGATAATACCTTAGGTTGTATTGAAATCAAGCTGATTTTTCATTTTCTTTCTTCATTTTTATAATGTAACACCTGCACACACAAGCCAATGAATTAGAAACGAATCTATGAAAGAGGTGTAAAATAGTTTAAGGTCATGTGACTCAAGCGAGGACTTCTATATGTATAAGCTTATAACTTGATCAGTATGAGGGGGAAAAATCGGGAATCGCATGCCTAGACGAAAATCCCTACTTTCTGCAAAGAATAGTAAATTTCTTCTACAGTGATATCTGGAACGTCGTGATTGGGCACGTTAAGATTATGTGGTACAACAAATCAGATTGTTTTGTACCGTTGCGTCGGTAGGATAATGGTTTGTTGGGACCCTGTGAAGGAATGCGTAAAGCACGCCTAATCACATTAAAGAGATAGTAAATTAATATCAAAATTGTATATAGAGGTTGAATAGGCAAATATTACAGCCAAATTATTAATTACTGTTTCTCATAATATAGACAATTATTGTCGGGGAAACGTGTAGACATGGAAACGCCATTTGATACAGCCGTGCAGTCTCGCGTCCGTTATCAATCGCGCGGGTATACGTTTATTTTATTTATTTTATATTAAAGGAAGGAAGAAATACGTTGAGTACAAGAGTTTTTCATTCAGATCCGGTATGGCCAATGGCCGACGTGTTAGGTCCCTGGGCGAATATAGCTTGGGAAAAAATTGTAATATTGAGCATAAGATTGTAAAGGATAATGTTAGTTGGTGGAGTTAGTAAAAAAAGTTTTCAATTTGGATTTAAAAGTAGTTAGGGTGGGGATAGAGCGTAGTTCAGGAGGAAAAGTATCTCATAGTTTGTATCCGGTTATGAAATTAATATTGTATTGGGTTAGTTTAAGGTTAGTTTGTATCTTTATTACGTAAGTTATATGAGTGGGAATTGTAGATTTATAAAAGTTAAAAGGGAAGGTTATTGAAAATTTTTTGTTTCGAACTTTGTAGATGAGAGAGTGCTAAGTGAAATGTGCATAGGTGGGTGATGGGTAATATATCTACATGAAAATGGATATCCTACCATGGTTAAATGGAACACCTTTTAGTTAACCCACTACTACATAAGTGAAATTTTGAAGATAGACTAACCACAAATGTACACAAATGACAAATATAAACAAATCTCCATGGCAACACAGCGCCATTTGATTGGTTATAAAATTGAGTTGGTGGATTGACCTCAAAGAGCATTGAACGTAAACTTTCATTTATACCTCAAAAGCGTAAAGATATTCGGTCATAGGTATATATTGATTATGTTTCATGTTTTGGTGCGAGAAACCCACCCTCAAAGTTTGTAAACGTATATTTGATACACACCTGGGTTCTCCCCAGGACCTTTTGAATGGGCGCGCCGCCCAGCTGATTTTGATGACCGCCCGGCTGAATATGCGAAAACTGCACACCACTGCATAATATTTTATTTGTTTTTAATTTTTGGCCGCCCGGCTATTTTATCTTTCCTCCCAGCTGATAAATTTTTCTGGGGAGAACACTACCCTATACATTATTATACAGGTACACCCTAACCCTTCAATTGTTTATATTTACGACAACTAGTGATTAACAATCCGCTTGTTAAATAGTGGAAGAATGGAGCTATTTATTGGTTTAACATGTCTATCGTTAATCCAAGCTGTCAGTTTGTCCCCAGTTTGGTTCGATTGGTTCACTGTGGTCGGATTTACGAGAATTAAGAGGGCACATCTCTATATATGGTATTTAGGTATGTAAAGGAGTGAAATTTGGTAAACGACATTACTATAAAGTTTGGGCCAAATTCTCCCAGAGGGGTCGGAGTTGTGCGGGTAGTGGTCATATGGATTTAAAACCATTAAAATTTTCAAATGGCAAAATATACCATGTGGTATATCATTATAAAGTTTTTTTTTATAACTCCCCTCCCACCCCTCCCTGATCCTCTCCCCTAAATTAATTTTTTTTCCTTTTCATGCCAAAGTGTAAGGCTTATGCGAATGTGCATATAAAAGGAATAAAAAATAGGTAACTGAGGGCTTCTGGTATATTCTTATATCTTCCTGGGGGGGGGAGGTTAATTTCTTGTAATTATTTAACTAGCGGAACAATGTGCTACTTAATCGATTGGTATCTCGTAATTTCTACATTTTTTTACGTAGAAAATTGAAATTCGGAATGTAGCTTACTATGGATATATGGTACTTCATTATTTAGTACGGTTTTGATTGCCCCACTGGGGTCGGAGTTACGGGTTGTGGGAATTAAAGTGTTCATCTGTCCAAATCGAATGTTATGTAAGTATGTAAAGGAGTGAAATTCAGTATCCCGATTACTCTAGGCAAGACTTGTATTACTATGAAGTTTGAACCAAATTGTCCCAGTGGGGCTGGAGTTGTGAGAGTAGCGGTCACGTGGTTTGTAGAACTATTTACATTTTTAAAAGGCAACATACGGCATATGATATGTTATGAGATGATCCATATTTATCGATTGGCGAAAAAGATTTTGAAATTCTTCCATGTATTTCGAGAAGATCGATTTACAGATAGATTCCCCCCAGTAATAGCATAAAGCACCTCTGCAAAGTCTGATGCAATTTCGCGGACCAATAGAATTTTAAACAGATGTTTCTAATTCATTGTAGACTGTACATAATTATAGTTTTGTTTTTACACTATGGCATGTTCTCTGTTGTTTTATTTTTATTTATGAGTATAAATTAAATTATACATAAACTACTGAGCATGTTTACGAGAAGTGAATGATGATTTTTAAGTTTAATGTAGGACTCTTTCATTAAAAAAAAATTTAATATTGAATGACGCCCCTTTTTTCCCTATCGGGAATCAAACAATAGAGAGACATGCAAAACTATCCATTGCTTGGTGCCTCGTTAAAGAAAAAGCTTTGAAATAAAGCATGAAGTCTCGATTTGGGCGCGAGCCCGAGGAGCGCGTATAAAATATCAAGCGAGCTTATTATTTCATTTCGAGTGGTTTGTGTTTTGTGGTCGGGCTCGTAATTCTATTATCTGGGGCGCAGTTGTCGCTTTTATTTGGTTTAATTTTCTTGCTTCCTGCCTTTCACCAGGAGTAAGGATGGTCGTGTTAAATTATTCCCCCTAAAAATTTAATGATGATTTAATTCCTATTTCCCAGGTGGCACGAAGGACAGTGGGTGGAAGGAGACTCTCTCGCACGGGCCTTTTAATTTTTCAGATGAGCGAAACAGTGATGCTCTCCAACCGCCTTCAACCTCAGTGTCAACAGCCAGGGGCGGCGAGTCGGGGGTAATTCGGGGAAGAAAGGGAGGAGGAATCAATGAGGGATTCTCTTTCTGGTTATTTGTTCGGGAATCGTTTGAGGGTCGGTCCACTGCACAAAGGGAAAGGGTAGAAAATTAATTTAATTGGAGCGGCCAATCAAATACAGCCCGATTGGCTCATAATGAGATCGGAGAGGAAGGTTCATTCATGTAAAGAGGGTGAAAGAGACAGAGAGGAATACCCACTCAATGGGGTTTAATCTATAATGCAACACATTCTCCTGTTACGAGGTTTAGCAGCGAGGAGACAGCGAACGAGCGGCGAGACACGCTTCTGAGAGGTGACTTAACAAGACAAATACCACAATGCTCTTGCAAACATTTACCAAAAAGGAATTTTTCTCTTTCTCCTTTAACGAGTTCTTATTACAAAGCGTGGCATGAAATAATAATGGAGCAGACATTGATGTCGTTTGAAAAGATTAGTGTAAAATAATAAAACAATGTGAATGAAATAAGACATCTGATTACAGGAATAATTGCCGAAACTGTGGATACCGACGTATAAAAAATGGAACAAAAAAAACTAGTCCACATCAATTCTTTTTATTTCCTCCGAAATGCGCATCTGAGGAAATAAAAAGAATTGATGTGGACTAGTGTTTTTTGTTCCATTTTTTATAAGACATCTGATATTTGTTTAATCAGTTAATAAGTTTAACATTTTTGTAGAAGCTTGTGTGCGCAAATTTTTGAAATGATAATGCATTTCCTTCGTTACTTATCTTCTAACTTAGGGCAACTCGGTATATAAAAAAATTGTAAACTTTAGCAGGATTTTCGTGAAGTCCTTTTCGTGGTCATTTTCATTTTTTACACAATTTTTCCAATAAAAAATTCCAAAAAATGCCAAAATGTGTAAAAAAGGAAAATGACCAAATTACAAATGTAAATTTAAATCAAAACAAAAATTATGTAACATTTAATTATCATCCAAAATTGAATAGAACCCTTAAAAGTATAATAAAAAGAGAAAAGAAAGATAATATGAAAATCGCCTTTAAAAATAAAATGACAATAGGAAACCTTTTATTGAACAGAAAATTAGAACATAATAATAATAAACTTATAAAAAATAATGTTATCTATAAAATTCCTTGCAAGGAATGTAATGATCACTACATAGGGCAAACAAAAAGAAGTGTGATAAAAAGAATTGTTGAACACAAATATCAAATAAAAAAATGTAATGAAAATAACCAATTATTTTTACATAGAAAAAACAAAAATCACAACATTGACTGGGAAAATATAAAAATTCTTGAAACAGAAGAACATTGGCAAAAAAGACTAATTAAAGAAAGTTATCATATAAACAAATCAAAACACTGTCTAGCCCAGCAATCCTATATATTAGATAAAAAATGGGAAATATTATAATTATTGACTTTTATAATGATGTCCTTTTAATTTTTCCTTTCACTTATTAATTTATAATATTTTATATTTATATATTTTGAAAATATAACATTTTAAATATTTCAATTTACAGATGTAAACAATCAGATGATATAACAATGCTTCTCAACAATATAACTATTTAAATTTATATTCTTTATCCTTTACTGATAGAAAGAATCAGTTAACACTTTCAAAAAGTTTATACCTGAAGAAGGTCTTTGAATAAAATGACCGAAAGGCCTCGTTTATTTTCATGTGATGTATTTCATTTTCTTTCTTAACCTTGACACATCACTTATAATATTCTTTTATCACTTAATTTTTGCAACCATTTATGAGATTTCCGTAGTTAAAATTGAAGTTTCAGCAGCTACTTTTTTTCTACTCTGTGGAAGGCAAGTCACATGCGGAGAAGCTACACCTGCCATCCACAGAGTATAAAAACAGCTGCTGAAACTTCACTTTTAACTGCGGAAATCTCATAAACGGTTCGTTATCCGAACCATGTTTATATAAACTTTTGTTTTCGCTGTGGGGAATCGCCACCAGAAATTTGTGACAGGGGTTTAGATACACCCTGTATATGCAATGATTTTTCTCCGATATTCTCATCCACTGAATATCAATAGTAGGTTTTCAGATCGAAACCATACAGATCGAAATCTAATGTGTAATCTCTTCTTGTTGATTAATAGCAAACAGAATAGATCATGCTGTGAATTAGATTTGTTATCACGATATCTAGAAAACAGGCCATAACTTAAAAACTAAGCCGGGTCCTACTGTACATTTCGTGTGAAAAAAGAAACTGGTTAATTTGATCCGCAATCTTTCTAAATCTTTTAGGTTGGAAGAATGGAGATTCGTTTTGCATTCCTAAATGAAATTATGAACTTTAAAAAGTACAACTACATTGTTCTGCCTCAAAATCCTCCCTTCCATAAAAATGTGATATATGTTTTTATGTATACTGAATACGAATCTGAAGTCCATTTTAGTTTTTCTGGAAATTCAAGCATATCATCATCAAGAAATTCTTGGATCTTAACAAAACAAAAATATCACAGCCTAATCCGGAATGTCATTATTAGTGAAGAACTGGTCAAATCGTCCGAATATGTACTAATTCTTCGTTATTGGAGATATCGAAGATTTTCCTTCCACCTATTCATATAACATTGGGCCTCAAGAAAAAATTTTGAGAAAACAATGGATAAGTAAAGAGAAGGAAAAATTCCTCATATTGAGAGACTCAAAAAATAGAAGACAGAATTTTTGTTTGTCCTCAAATACACACATTCCTTGCAGACTACACTTTCACTGACAAAATTGAATAGAACAGAAAGAATAGCCTGAAAAGAATTTGGAGACCGTACAAATAATTTTTAGGTAACAAACGATCGCCCAGCTACCATGGATTGTGGAAGAGTTTCTAAATGCATATCAACCTTTATGACGCGTTCCCATCTTGATTTCTTTCGTCCAAACTAGGGAGCCGTATCTGGTGAGCATAGTGAAAGGTTTCATAAAGGTAATTTTGAAACGTATTTTCTGGAGAGGAGATTTGAAAGGTGTTTGCTGCTGGGCGCTTCTTCAAGAGAAACTTCCGAAAAAGAATATAACAAGAAATCCTTTAGGGCATATCTTTATATAACTCTTTCCCTTGTTTGTAGGTGTAGAAACTGACTACGTATAACCAGTCCATGCTATTTTTGCTACACCCTATATATAGATTTGATGGTGAATGAAAATGGTGAACGATAGAATTGTTCTAGCTTTAGTTTGGATTAAGCACCCTCAAAATCATGAAGTCCAGATAACATTTCTGAAGTGGGCAAAAAAAGATATTTTTCTTTTTCAGAAGAGCGATATTCTTCTTTCTTCTGAACTTTATTTTAAATTCAAGTAATTTATCGGACTTTTAAAAAATTATGGTGGGCAATAACTTTTGTGGTTATACTGCGAGGCAAATAAATAATTTAATCGTAATCGTTAAAGAAAAGTTATTGAGCCCCTTTTGTCCTCCTTTACCTTTGTCATTGAGTTTTGGAATCTTACTCAGATAAAAGAAATCGCTTTTTTTAAAGCTTTCACTGCCCCTCCCTTACCTATTATTATGATGATGATTATTATTATTATTATTGAAACGATGCCTTGGGGATGGTCTCGTCAATTACAGGCGGAGAATTTTTATTTTCGCCCTTACTAATAGAGGAACGTCAGGATGATTCGTCTTCCCCACTTCCGTCCTCGGGAGATGGTTCTCCTTTAAGAAAACGCGAGTCGGGAGAGATTTTTTACGAGACAGTTTTATAGAAGGCTTTAAATTTTTTCCACTATTTAATCTATAATTTTGGCAAAATGAAAGGAAAGAACAAAAGAAGTAGGTACTCTATGAGAATGCTATAAAGTTGCAGTGCATCTTTAAAATCAGAACTAAATTTGCATAGATTCAAATGGGTAAAATTTCGCTGTGCATTGTGAAAGTAGGTTGCGTTTTAGAGAGAGTAGCATTAGAACAGTGTAATTATTTAATTGGGATTTAATATTATGGCTACCTACTTTTCATCCTATGCATGCAAATTTAATTCTGTTTGTAATTCCTTAAAATTAATTTATACTGTCTAGTGATATAAAAATAAACATACTATAGTTCATTCATAAAATTTATTTGATGTATTGCCTGAATACTTTCATTATTTTTATATATCTTTTAAAATTAAAAAAAACTGAATTCAGCAGGAAGTATGGCAAATGGAATATAAATTTTAAGTAAAGTTTACAGTTAAGCCATTATTATGTTCACCAGCTAAAACCAGAATAACCGCCATGTGCTAGCACGGACAGCAGCTAGACTGTGTCGGAGAGAGTCAATAAGATGTTGGTTTTGTTCACTGGTATTTGGAACCATGCAAACTGCAATGCGTCCGACAGCTGCTGAAGGGTATGTAGTGTAGGATCCATGGAGCTGTGATGGAGGTGATCCCGAAGATGTCGAATGAATTTAGGTCTGAGGAAGTGTGGGCTAGGAAAGTATTTGGAAGTCTTAGTCGTGCTTTTCCAACCGTTCCCAGAAAATTCTGTTGCATTGTCCTGCTAAAATAGGCATCCACCCTAAGGAAGACAGCCATCTTGTATGTGTGTATTTAATCTGCAGGATGGATAAATAACCAAATCGGATGAGAGTGAATTCAGTTAACAAAGCCAAGAAAACACCCCAGACCAAATCACCAGCTAGTTCTTCAAAAAGTAGTCGTGGTTGATTCTTTTCGGAGATTTTCCATTGAATACGACAACGTCCATCTACTTGATGGAGCAGAAACTGTGACTCATCGGAGAAGGCGACACTTTGCCAATCACAAGAGGTTCAATTCCTCACTGCTTTGCAAGGAGGAAGTGGTCATAAAATTTGGCTCGACTTTTGTAAACAGGAAAGTTTTCTTCAACGTTTGGCATAGGTCCCTTGCTTCAGCAGCCTCTCAGATCTCTTGGAATCGCTTTTGCAGAGTGCGTCGCACCCATTTTGTATAGGTGCTTGTAGTTCTTCGAAATGATACTAATGACACTGGTATAAGAGTTGTCGATTTAAGCAAATTGATGGGGTGTTGCCCACAATATCCTAATCTGACCTGCCAGAACGCTGTCCGGAATTTTTTCAGCTAGTGGCTGCTCTTTTGAATATTAGTATCTAATCATGATTATAAAAATATATCACGGAGATTGTTTGTGAATATCATTTCATAGACTTCAAAGCAAGAAACTGTCCAGACTCGTGCGACGCATTTCGAAAAAGTGAATTATCTATTTGACATGTAACTCAATATGAATCGCCCCACGTTGTTAAGAATTATTATTTGAATTAAAGGGTCAAGTTCACTATAACTGCCTCATTCGACGTTACAGTTCCTATAGACTCTGATAAAAAAAATCGACTATCAAAAAGGAATTATGGAGTTGGCACGAAAATTGGCGTTTGGAAATTAGATGTATAGACGAAGAAATAATTAGAATTTGAAACACTTGAATGATTTATTGGATAGAAAGCTTTATACCAAGTGTACAAGTCAATATGGCATTGTCCTACTTCTGGCGTAGATTCAGAAAGTTGCCGGAAGTGTTCTGAGGGATATCTTGTTAATGACCTCCAATTGACGGGCGAATTTGTCCAAATTCTGGATTGCTCACAGGTGATTCCGTCAAAATTCTAGGTGTACTCAACAAGAGATAGATCCAGCTATCTAGCGAGCCAAAGCGGTGGTGTTTATTACGAGGACAATTCAAGAAAGGCGTGTAAAGTCATTATCTTTTGAGGCCAGTCATTATCGTTGTGAAAAGTAAGTCCCAGGTTCGCAAAAGGAAGGGCTGAACATTGGATTGTAGAGTTCCTCAACGAACCCCTAGTGAAACCCATCCATTAAGAAAATAAATTTATTCATATAAAGAAAATGCAGTTGAAAAGGTCTTTCGAATCAAAATTTACTCCTTGATAATGAAAACTGAGGCATTTTTAATGAAGATGAACGATTAGAATATTTTTTACAAAAATATTTTTTACGATTATGAATTCGAATGTCTTCTGAATTATTAATGCACACAATTTATGAGTTCATCTTGTTGCATGGGCGTCCTTAAAAATGAATTTAAAATTTCTTAAAATTAAAGCTTTATGCTATCACTAAAGTAAAAGTGATTATATTTGTCCAGAGTTTGATTTCTTTAAAGAAATTAATTGTACAGACCTATTAACATATATTAATGCAGTTTTAATTCTAAGAAATCTAATGGAGCGTTAATGTGGCTTCAACATAAGCATTACAAGAACTTCCGTCCACAATTTATAATCGTGGCTCTGACATGAGCTGCGCCGTTTGAGTGCCTCGAAGCACTTGCTTGACCAGAGAAAACTAGAAAAACAAATTCGATACAGGCCAGAAAACACTGATAAGTGATAGAAATGGCAGCGACTACAACGGGGTCCTCGACCTGAACTTAGGCCACGAAATCATATTTGTCAAAGCTGGCTCGAAACAAATCACTCTTATTCCTATTATTTGTTGAACCACCTGTCGAGATAATCTGCCCGACTGTTAAAAATGAAATTTATTACCAGTGGTGAAGCAGGACTGTTGCTTTATTTCCATGCTCCTTTCCCCGTATGAATGGAATGGGTTTTACACGAATCCAACAAATTTAAACGATTCTTCGGTAATAAAGCCCGAACATTGTTATAAAAGGATAAGGCATTTCACTTGAATAAACCTGAATAACGTGTATATAAACAATTTGAGAGAAAAAAATTTCTTAAACAAAAATTTCTTTCAGGGGGAATGATAAAAGCACTATTAATTTTGCATTTGGTGGAGATTTTCAAAAGGATTACAAGGTCAACGTTGGGTTTAAAATAAGATTCTGTTTTTAACAGATTCTTTATTCTGCACTAAAAATAGTGGCCAAACATTTCTTCATTCAGCCTCAGGGAATACGTACTCATCAATGTTTATAACAAGTGTATTACAAATTGGACATCAATATTTTGAGCATTTATTAAAGGATGAATTCAGATTAAAATAAGAGAACTGAATTTTTAAATTAATGAAATTAAAAAGTCACCACGTTTTATTTTGAAATGTTCCTTTTCACAGGGTTTCTTCAAACAAAGACTGAAAGACATCTGATCATCTTCAGAAAGAACTGGGTGTTGTCTTTCTTGTTGACTAATGTCCTGATCTTATCCATTTTGCTGACAGTCATATTTGGTGAAATTCTTATTTTGATGAGGGATAATTGTTGGAGACGTTATGGGAAAAAAGTTTTTAATTGAAATAAATGAAATTAACGTTTTCGAACTCTTTAAGAAATTTTCATTTTTTCTGGGTTCATGATCAGATTTTTTGTTGGAATTTTTTGATGGAATCATTGTTAGATTGTTATTGATTTATAAAATTTATTTTACTGTTATAATTTTATTACTGTATTTAATTATATTATATTAACATGATCCTATAGTCTTTGACTTGAGCCCAGTTATCCCTTTTAGACAATCAACCATAAAAGCAGGCAATCCGTTGTTTAACAATCGATATTAACCAAGGCTGCCCCCGACTCATATCTGTCAGAACTAGAATTGAATGTCAAGGAATTGAAGTGAATCCAAACTGGCAGTGGCATACCTATGCGTAAATCACTGATTTCTGTAAAGAACCGGAAAATTCCAATACAGTGGTACCTTGAACGTCAGGACTGGAAAAAGTTTACTTAGTCTGGCGAATCACGATACACGTTGTTTTTACCGATGGTAGGCAGAAATATGAGACAGCCCCACAAAGTAATGATCCAGCATGCCTTATCAAGCCAGCTCAAGGTGGGTCGTCCTGAAGTTTCTTCAGTCTTTATGGAACTGGTCTCCTGATATTCAAGGAAGACTGAGGGCGTTCTCCACCTGAACATGGTTACCGACTAAACCTATACTATTCATGGACGATAGTGCTACTGTTCATCGCGTACGATTGGTTCAGCAGCAATTTAGCAAACACGAAGACGACTTCCGTCGTTTTCCGTGGCCGCTCAGAGCCCAAATTTCAACCATCAGAGAATGTTTAGGGCATGTTGGGCGACATATACGACAGTAAGAACGAGTACCAACAAATCTTCAAGAACTGAAAGAATGTCCGGTGAACGCTCGGTCTTCCATTGATTTAAAGGTGCTTCAACATCTTATTAAGTCGATACCAAAAATAATTACAGGGTATCTCACAAAGGACTCCTTGTTTTAAGAGTAAATTTCTCGGAAACGGAGATCGATAGAAGAATGAAACAAGTGGTAAGCCGTAAAAATCTGATACGGAAGTTTCAAAAACAGCTACAAGTTAGTTACAAATGTTGCCAACAGGTGGCGCTGTACATTGTAGGAAATGTTGGCCCCAAACTAATCCTGGAAATGTCGCGACGGTTTCTGCAGTTATTCAATGTAATCCGAGGAAATCTACCCGAAAAGTTGCAACGGAATCCCGATTAAAGCGACCCAACGCCATCTGTCATCAAAATTTGTAACTAAATTTGAAACTTCTGTATCAGATTTTTACAGCTTTCGAAATAAATATACCACTTATTTCATTCTTTCGTTCTTTGTGGGAAACTCTGTATTAAACACATGTTCAAAAATCATTTTTCATCTTCATTTTTTCCCAGGGCATTTCGAGGAATTTCACTTCAAAAAGTTACTGGAAAGATCTAGCTTTCTTAATTATTCTACAATCCGAGAAGAGTAATCTAAATCGTCTTTGCTGTTCCTCTTCATAAACTCTAATTCTGCAAACCAAATGCGCTCATTAAGACTGTTGTTCAACTCTCTGCTTACGGAAGAAAAAGTTTAGTATTCTTTTTATATAATGAACCTGGCGAAAATCTCTTTTAGTAGTTCGAAGAGAGCTTTTCACCGTCAGCAGTTTTCCATGTCATTCAGCCACGCTATAGTTCGAGTTTACTACATGTTACAGATTTTGGTTAAACCTTTTGGTTTCGTTTCATTTCTTAAGTAAGTGCGCGTGTGTATTTTTGCTTTTTGTGCGTATGTGTTTGTGCTCGAGAGGGAAGGGTAGAAATCTTGAAGTGAATTATTCGCTCGAGAGGCATTTCTCCTTTTCCCCTCAAGTCTTTGGAAGATGCGTCTCACTCTTTCTTTTTCCTTTATTTTTTTGTCTTTGTGCCAACTTCTTCCTGGAGGGGCTGTTAATATTTGAGGTTTAAAACACTCCGCGCCACTGGATTACCTTTCCTATGTAGTAAAATGAGACATCGGCCAATATACCGACGATTCTACGGTTTTTTACCCCTGCCTCTCTCCATTCCATCTCTTTCATTTTTTTAAGTGTTTTTCTTTTATATCTGTCTGTAGACTGGAAGCGACGAAGAACTCTTTGCCGGTGTCGTCTTCGCTCTGTGTCTGAAGCCGTCGGAAATCCAATTGTCAAGAGGGGATAAATTGAAAGGAAAACATTTCTCAAGGAAACACAACGAAGAAAAAAGAAGAGGTTTCGGTTGCCAATTCTGCCCGTCACAAGTCGCTCCTCTTTAGATTGCTAGGCGGCTTAACCGATCCGCCCGCGCCTCTCATTCACACACAACACGTCGTCGTCGTAGTAGTATTGGTTTCGCTTCGGCTCTTCTTGAACAAAAAACACCTTGTTACTCGGTTAGGGTATTTTCAATTAAATCATTTCTATTTTATAAGTTTGTTCAATAAATAACGACCCAAAGATTACTTACTCGACTACAGGCATTTTATTATTACAAATACTTGCTCCCATTATTCAGACACTTATCCCAGACACAATACGATTCAGAGAGTGATTTCCTTGTGATGCGTGAAGTGTCAGATGCTCCATGCGGAGTTTGGTCTTGTCTAAGTCGTCATTGAGAATGTTTGGTGCCCATTAGGCACACACTTCCTGAGATTTGGCCGTTTGTGCACAATTGCGCGTACAGCATCCAAACTCAGTTCGAATTCAGCTGCAATTTCAAGGATCGTTATCCATCCGCTTGCCACAAAGTCTTCAATTGTTTTCACCTTCTCTGGAATAGCTGCATCCTGTGGACGTCCAGACTGTTGTTTGTCCTTCTCGAAATTTCTTTGCCCATTCCTTAACTTCAGCAAGGCTAAAAATATAAGCACCGTACACCTATACCATTTGCCGATAAATGGCAGTGGCATCTTTCCCTTCTGCAACTAGGAACCGAATTACGCCTCGTTGCTCCAAATGTGCATTCCATTGTCAACCATGTGCACGCAAACAAGTAACAGTGGTACAAATGTTCGCCTTAGATAAGGAGGTACTTGCCTGCTTTGCATATTCATCATGGAAGGAGAAACATCTATTCAAGACGCACAGCGGCCTTGTTAAAATGGAACTAGTGTGAGGATGCAGCTAAAGTGGATGTTTTCACGCAGCTGTGTATTAACCCTGAATTTCAGGAAAGTGTGTCTACAGTAGGTACCACATGCTCTCAAAACGAGCAGACCAAACTCATCCTGGACTTGTCCATGGAGCATCTGATAACATGAAACAACTCTCCCCATTGAAATGTCTGGGAAAAATGTTTAAATAATAGGGAGAAATATTTGTAACAATAAAATGTCTCTATTCCAGTATCTTGCTTTTGGTCGGTTATTTATTGAAAAGGTCCTATATAACAATCTTAGAAAACTGGCTGGCACAGTACATGGAGGAAGGAGCAAAATGACTATTTTTAATAATTTTCACCGTCTCTTCGGTGCCTTTACTTCGGTTTTACCCACAGCGTCACTCTTGCAATATATGACTTCACATGAATTTTTCTATGGAAATTTAAAGGGGAGGGAAGAAAAAAACTCTGAAATGGTGTATCTATTAATCATCATCACGCATGAGCAGTTGCTCTTCTTGATGGGCCGTCATCAGAATGGGAATGGCCGTTGTGTGGCGTGGGAGGATGCGCCTCTCTCTCTCTCTCCTTCGTTAAAAGGTGAACCTTCATCATCGTGATGGAGAAAGGGGGCGCATTCTACTGGCTGTTGATGGTACCTCTGTAATCATCAGTCAGGACGCCCCACCCACGCCTATAATGGAGTGATTGAAGAGTGAAAGAGAGAGGAAGAAAAGAAAGAATGAAAGGAGTAGGAGAGGGATGTATCGTAAGAAGCGAGAAAAGGGAGGGCGAAATAATATTAAAAAATGGAAACATGGAAAAGAGAATGAAAGGTGGATTAGGCTTGGAAGGGAAATAAATGTTGATTGGATTCACGAAAAAATAAATTTATATAAAGATACGGTGCTGTGTTGTTAACGAAGAAAATTGATTACATGGTTTTCGGCGTCGTTATTATTTTAATTATGTCGCAATTTACACACACACACAGACACACACATATACACACATACTACACAATGAATTGGCAACATCAGTTTAATATTTTATTGGATTTCCGTTGGCCCGAATTACAGCATGCATGCTGTTTGGCATAGAGTCAATAAGGTAATGAAGTACTTGTAAGTCAATGGAAGACTAGGCCTTTACTAGACATTCTCTTAATTCTCTCATATCTTGCTGTTGGATATCACGTTCCAACATGTCTCAATATTTTCTTTAGGTTCAGGGTAAATGACGGAAGTCATCTTCTTGCAAGATAGATTTGGTCGGCAACGTTGTTCAGGTAGCCCGTTGAGCATACTGACTTTACGTGAATATCAGGAACCAATTCCATACTAACAGAAGAAGCTCCATACCATGACACTACAATCAGAACCTTGAGTAGTCTCTACAAAGGCCATTGTAAAATCATCGATTTTCAGGCGTGAACAGTTGTCCACATTCCAGGCGTTTTCTAGGCGTCACAAAGTCGCGTGTGTTGAAATTCGGAGCCGTTTTACATTACTCAAAAGTTCTTTAAGCCGTGTGCCGTATACCACACGATGAATGTATAATTGCCCCGGCAATTAAAAGCCACCTGGGATTAGCCGAATTCAAGGAGCATTCCCTTATTCTGCAACGGCCTAAGGCATACTGGATCCATTGCTTCATGAGGCCGAACGCCCTGCCTAATGTTCGTATACAAAACAAAGTGTATCGTTAATAATAATTAATAATTATAAACCGGAGATGAACCTCCAAACGTACGGTACAGATTTTTCTATCGAAAAATGGAAGGAAAAATTCTGCGACCTGGGTTCGAACCAGGAACCTCGGCTGTCATGGCCGACGCCTCTACCAGTTGGGCTATCGCAGACACCCGGACAGCCATGCTGTCACAAGGTGTCTTAAAGACAACCAAGTTGTCAAGGGTGAAAGCCCAATGGGAGGCGGGCACCTGGCTCACAGATCGAGAATCTCTCCTATCCAACCTCCCATTGGGCTTTCACCCTTGACAACAACTTGGTTGTATTTAAGACACCTTGTGACAGCATGTCTGTCCGGGTGTCTGCGATAGCCCAACTGGTAGAGGCGTCGGCCATGACAGCCGAGGTTCCTGGTTCGAACCCAGGTCGCAGAATATTTCCTTCCATTTTTCGATAGAAAAATCTGTAATGTGTATCGTGATCCGTCATAACCTTCTTCCAGTTTTAACGTGTCCAGTCATGATGTTCTTGACCCTATTGTAGACGAACTTTCCTACTCTTTGGATCCGCTTCACTTTCCGGGGCATGGTTCGGGAATAGCCTTGGTTAAAATCATTTGTCAATTGTTGCACAGTGGATATCAAGTTTTAGTCGAAGGTGATCTCGCTCATGGTTGATTGTCTTTGAGCACATTTGCACAGTTATCTCTTTTAGGCAAAGATAGTGGATCAATTTGCATAAAAACGGATTAAAACAAAGTTGATTTGACCAGTGTTTGTAGCATTTGAATATTTCCTTAGCTTATACCAGACAATAGTGTTGCGACTGATGCCCAAAGAAAGCTTCTAGACTAGATCCATGGATTTTTTCCGGACTTTCCCGAAAAAATGACCTTTTCCATTAATAGTCAGACATCTCACTCAGTGAATCAGGAGGTAGTTCGAGCTCCAAATCAATAGGTTTCTAGCGTCAGCAGATCGGGACAGAAATGCAATTCATTCACTGCGATGAGATCACTCATTCAAGAGTTAGCGTGCCGAACGCATACTGACGCCGTGCTGATTCGGCGACATCTGTCTTTTGGGAACTTCTGGGAGAAAGTAAAATAAAATGCACAATCATGATAAACTGTATAGCTTTCCTGTTGTACATCGTTTTATTGTCTCTTTAGTTGATGTACTTTATGAAAGTCCAGGATCAAAATGGTAAAGAAGGAATGAATATTAATATTTATAAAAACAACTAAGTGCAATAAAGCTGTTAATTTGGTTTAAAGCATATTTATTTTAGTGCCATTTAATGGGTATCATTTTGACGAGCATTTCGTTTTCCTTTATTATTCCCCTTGTTGTGTTGTTGATATTCGATGGTTGTCATTGGGTTCAATTCCAAGCGGTATGCACAGATTTCCCTCACCGTGTGTTTCGATCTGTCTGTCTGCCTGTCTTTCTCCATTCGCTGTGTCATTCTGTTCGTTAACATCGGTTGGATTCGATGATGACGTCAATGGTAAGTAGTCTCCTGGGAGCATTGCTGCGTTTCTCTTGGCGTCTATCCGTTCGCCCATCATCCCGGGCGTCGATGATATATGCAATTGGTTTCGTTCGGGCGTCGATCGTACGTTGCAAGGCGGGAGTTTTTCTTCTGTCAATGACTTTATATTTCATGTCTTAGCTGCAGCCGGTATCAGTGACGGCGGCAACGAGGAATGGAAGGAAAGGGGGGAAATAAAGAGGGGGTAGGTAAAAAAAAAAGAGAGTGTATGTGTGTGGTGTGTGTATGTGTGTGTTGTGTGTTAGAGAGAGGGAGAGAGAGTAGAGGGTGACGCGATCGATTCTGCTTTGGGCTCCGTTCGTCGTAGGCGAGTGATTAGATTAAAAGCCACGCCAATCCGATCCACCTTTCACCAGCTGTCACCAGGTGATTGATTAGTTTCATTACGCGCTGGCATTTTTCGTCACCACGTGCCACCCACCCTCCCTTCCTTCTACACCCTTTCCTCTTATGTAAGGGAGGGGAAAAGATAAAAACCGTCTCTCGGTTGCATAAACGACCGCTTTTGGTTCTTCAAAATTAAAAAGAGTAAAGGAAAAAGGCTCCTTCCTTATCCCCATCCCCACTTTCTTTTCTTAACTATCGTCTTAACAGCTGACTGGAATATACCCCCCCCCCACCTCCTTCCCTCTTAGTAAGCGTTCTTTCTTGTACACCCTTCTTCCTTTCCTTCGTTGATATTTTCTTTTCAGTTTAGTCAATATTCACTGTTTATTCAAAAAACTATAAACTTTGAGAAAAATAGAAGGCCACTAGAACACTACCAAAATGACGTGTCAATTATTTCGAATTGTTTAAAAAATCATTTTCATAATATTTTGGACTTAGTATTTGGCACAAATTTATCTTCAATGAACAAACAGAATCATGATTTGCCGAAATGCATTGAATGGTTTACCTAGAGAAGTGTTTTAGAAGAACCTTAGGTCGATTTCACCCTAAGCATAACACGTCCCTATGGATCACCTTATAAGATTAACACCTCAAAAACAAACCTATCTTGTTATAGAGGGTGATTATAATTAAACTTTCTCTACATAACCGTGCCTATGTGGAAAACGAGTGATCGCACGAACAGGAGCCGTAATATGAACATTGCCAAGGAAGATAAATAATGAATGAGAAATTCCATTGAAACACTTTTAATGCGTTGCGATATCATACTATATATCTGGTTTTCTTTTGACGCCCATTGCTATTATTTTGATAAAATAGCTTTACCAATAGCGCCATGCTCTTCTTATCTAATCCCATGTTGATTCTTCAACGCTTGCGCTGCTACTGGTCCATGAGGCTAGCAGCACCAGTGAACGATAACGGCACCTGGTGGTCTAATAGGGTATTGATTGAAGCGATGAACCATGCAAATCTTGTAATATGGACATTATTCCTATCGACTTTAGACTCGTACAATAAATAGTTCTCTTTTTGGTGGATTAACTAGGGAATTCTTAATTATAGGAGGAATTTACCATCCTTAGATATAGACTTTGAAAAACCTTCATGACGAAGCTTCATATGCAGTTGGGGTACTCTTCTGTCTTTGCAGAAAATGGAGATATCCAAACCTATTGTAGCCATAAGATAGGAAGTCGTGAGTGGGCTAGCTGTGGGTGACCTTCCGATGAACTTATTATGCAAATTAGGTTATAAATTGTATCAGATAGGGACCAATTGCAAACTTGTTCCACATTCAATTATGAATTTAATAAAAAAAATACGCATCATAATCGGATAAATCGATCACTCAAAAATGAAACTGGGGCTATTTCTACATGTTTGGATGTCTGTCCTGATAAAGCTGAGCTGCAACAGTAGCATTCTCATTAGCACATGGCCATTCCAGTAATTTGCTAAACTGTGTACTCAGCCGTCATACTGTAAATGAATTGCAGTGTGTAGGTGGCTTTTTGTGGCAATTGAACAGAAGATGGCTCTGTTGAAAACCTCCAGAAATATACAAAACTCTATGTAATATGATTTGCATGTAGAAATGTTTCTGCTTCATTTATGAGTGATCTATTCATCCTATTATGATGCATTTTTTTTTCCATTTTTTTTTTCACAATTGAATTCGGAACAGGTTTGAAATTGAAAACTGGTCTCTTTCTGTTACGGTTTATGAGACAAATTTTGTGTATGTCCTAATTTACATAATCAGCTTATCGGAAGGTCACCAACAGATAGCCCAGCCACGACTTTCTATTTATTGGCAACAACAGATTTGGAATATCTTCATTTTCTGCACAGGAAAAGTTTATTGAAATAAACCAGAGTTTAATATATGAGGGCAAGTCAATAAGTATCCGCAGATGTGTTTCAATTCTCTTTCTGTTGGTGTTACTGCTTTAAGCGCACCCATTCCAACAGATGGCACCTTTGTCTCCGCTTGTGGAAAGTTTGGCAAATGTGTATTTTAGTATACTAATACAGGATTCAGGATTCGTTAATACTTACGGAAAATAAAGATTAAACTTAATGAAATATTAATGCACTAGCAGTATATATTTCAAATATAATTTCTTATGCAAATTCCGATTTATTCGTTGCTTAAAGGTTAGTTATCAGGACCGCTACACTGTAAGCTGACAAATTAAGCCCAAGTTCTATGTGAAGCGTCAGCTTACAGCAGATGTCAGCTTACTTAAGATGTCAGCTTACAGCAGTAGCGGGCCGGAAAACGGAATTTGCATAAGAAATTATATTGAAAGTATATGCTGCTAATGCATTAATATTTCGTTAAGTTTTATCTTTAGTTTCTGTAAGTATTAACGAATCCTGGATTAGTATGAGCCTTGGTATACCGAAAGTTTTAGCATCGTTACACTGCTTAGGGCATGCCACTCTCCCGTTTGCACAACGTGCTGCGATCCATTTTTTTATCTTTTTTATTTTTGTAGTCAGAAGAGGCTGGATTTGCAAATCGTTTGCCACATTATCAACAGTCACTCTCGTCAATATTCCTGAATCATTTCACGGGCATCCTCAACGTTGCTGTGGATATGCGTTCTGCTCTTTCCCCGTCCTTCTTGGGAGTGCGACCATGTTGCAACGGTCCATTCTTATACACTTCACCATGGTAAAGTCTTCAGTGGATTTCAACTCTTGGAAATCTTCAGACGACAAAAAAAAAACAAAACCCAAAACGATCACGGCTTGCTGTTCATCCTTGGTGCAAATGAAGATTGTGCCACCACGCAAAATAAACTGTATGATGATGTTAAAACTTATCACAAAGGTGCTGTCTTTTGGCGCGCATCAAATCAAACAGCATCGCCAAATGGTTACTAAAATGTGTATACAGGGTGATTCAGAATTCATTATACAAACTTCTAGGGGAGGTAGTATGGGTTATTCTAAGCAAAAAAGTGCATATGAACATGGGTCCGAATTTGAATGATAACTGAGAAATGAACAGAAATAAAAATGCCGCCACCAAAATCAACAAGTTAATAACTCAGGTTTTAAACACCTAGGATAATGAACTTTGGGGGAATAATAGGGTGCTTAAAATTAAAATCGAAGTATTCCGAGTTACGCAGTCAACATCGTAACACGTGCTGATTAGTACCTATTATTACCCCAAATTCGGACCCATGTTCATATGAACTTTTTTGCTTAGAAAAACCCATAATACCTCCCCTAAAAGTTTGTACATTGAATTTTGAATCACCCTGTGTAGGATTATTCTATATTATTTGTGGGCGTTTCGTTATTTACACGATAGGGTTATTACTCTGCATTCTTTTTATGTATAATGCATATTACTCTAACAGCGGAATTCATAGCAATTTTGTTCTTTTTTGTGACAGTTCCAATTACTTTTATTCCTCTACCATTTCTATATTATCTATATACGAGGCCTGTCTGGAAAGTATCTGGATTGAGGCTACAAAAAATAGGTTCGAACTCACATAAATGTTTAGTCACCTTCAAAATAAGCGCCGTCTGCAGCAACGCATTTAGCCCAGCGTTTCTGCCATGGTCGAAACAAGTACGGAATCCCTCCTTTGGGATGGCCAAGAGCTCCGCCGTCGCATTTTGTGTTGTCACGTCCACATCCTCAAATCTCCGTCCTTTGAGCCTTGATCTTCGGAATGCTTGTTTTAGCAATTCATAACATTCCGTTGCGGTTTTACCAATTTTAAAACAAACTTGATGCAATGTCGTTGCTCAAGGTTTTCTGTCATTTTCACCACGCGACGAGAAAAGAAAAACGTTCTGCTTTAGAGTGTTGCAACAATTGCACGTGGCACTCTTAAAAGCTGCAAATTTCATTACGTCACCACCAGAAATGTCATCACACCATCCGGATAGGAAAAAGGTGCAGCGAGTTCTACATTTTTTGTAGCCTCAATCCGGATACTTTTCGGGCAGGCCTCGTACAGTTTGTTATTGTTACTTTACATTTTATGAAGATGCAAAATTTGAAAAATTTAGAAATTAAGCAATATTCAACTCTTATGGCGCTATAAAGGCTGATTTCACTTGTTAGTTGAAGATTTCACTTGTTAGTTGAAGATCACAGAAAGGAATATAAGATAAAGAATGAATTCTAAGAGAATAATCAATGAAAATCGAGTATGAACCATATTCTTGACATTACAGACGACCCAATAGGAGAAGCTTGACCTTTGAGAACTTCATCAACAATTCGGACTCGATATTCTGATTGGCGCTTTTTTTTGGTTGGCTTTGATAAGCAGAGAAGTCGATGATTCCACTGCACGTTATAACGGTGGGGGGGGGGGTAGAGGAAAAATACTCCCGAATAAATGATATATTGTCCAAATTAGTCAAACAAACCACGACTTTTCCGGCATTTGGTTCTGTTCTTTGTACTTTGCCGTCCATTACCGAGGAGACGGTGGTTTAGCTCCTGAAACTAAAAACTGATTCGTTAATCCCTCAGGTTAAGAACTGGTGAAGAAATGTTTTAGAATGGCTGTACAATAAATTTTTAATTTTATAAGAGTACTTTTGAGAGCTAACAAAAAAAATGGTTTCAGTTAAAATAATTTAAAAATTTATTTTGGATAAAATTTTGAACGTTACGTTGCGCATTGTTTGTTAATTCTTAACAAGCGCCATTCGAAATTAAACGTGATAAAAAATTTATGACGCTATTTTTATAACTGTTGTAATTGCACATTTCGAAGTCCGCCCCATGTTGCTTGATAACAAAATTCGATAATCAATAGCACGTACCTAGTTTATTCGCAGGTTCATTATTCATTTCTTCGGCTTCGGTGACAATCTCAATGGTGGATGGTCTCGAGAGAGCGTTTTATGGATTTTTCTTTTCAAAGTGTTGTACAATTATTTGAAGACCCCCCTAATCATGCCATCGTCTGTTTGGCGCATTTTTCATGCACATCGCGTTTCTCAAATTCATCCAACCATAAAACTAATGACCCTTCACCCTCACTAAGCGCCATTAGGCTCCTCCCACAAAAGTCCAAAAATACGAACCGTTTTTAAGGCTCCGTTAATGATAGAGATGACATTTAAGAGGCGCGGCAAAATTTTCAGTTTTGGATTAGTCGTGAGGATTAAATTGATTTAATTCTTTGCCAGATGAAGATTTTAACGACGCTGCAGTTAATTTGCTTTGCCACACAACTTTCTTCACTTTTGCCTGCTATTTTTAATGTTCCGGGATCCATGTTCGAATTTCTTTCGTGTAAGTTATTTTCAATTAGTTTTTCCCTTCAAGATCAACAAGAACCCAACTAAATTTGTTCCTGCGATCTAATCAAGGCATCGATTCTCTGGAAGCTCTTTACTGGGGCTGAATTCATTTGCTAGCTAAGAGGAAATGAGTAGAACTTAATGAAAAATTACGAAACCCATCAACATTTGAGAAACTAAAAAAAGGAGAAGAAAAGATGGAATTAGGTTAGCAAATACATCAATAAATATTAAAAATGTAGATACCGGGTAATTTAATTGATTATATAATTTTACTTGCAGTCGTATCATTAAAATTCCTTTTGCGATTTATTGGCTGAAAGGAGATTGGCCTCCTGAGAAAATCTGATAGAATAGTTTAAAATGACAAGTAAGCAGAAAAGTACATCGATTGCACAATCACTTCAAATGAACCAGTTATTATCACTGTTATTTATATTTCACGTTGATAATTACAAATTTTATTTTCGGATTTTTTTTAAATTTTATTACATGAAAGTAATTTTAATTTTCTTTTTATCAAAATGTTCCTTTTATTTATTTTTTATAAAGTCATGTCACTGACTCTTATAATCTCAATTCTGATCTGCGTTAAAGGAAAATGAAAGTTGTTTTATGATCAAAGTTTATCTCCGAAGTTTTATTATCCTTATGCAAATGGGAAAAAAAATCTGAATTTTTAAAGGCGATGAAAGCCTAAATCCTCGAAATGCACATAGAATTTCAGTTTCTCGTATTAATATGAGGGGGTAATCAAATGAAAACGATCGGGGAGGAATCGCGGATAAAGGAAGGGACATACGAGGATAAGGATCAGTGAGGATAAGTCTCCAAAGCTGGCGATGTACTTGTCCCACTGCGTCAGATGCCGGTTACCAGTGGCGAAAAGGTCAGACTACTGGGAACAAAACCAATCTTACACAGTTACCTTGATTTCTGCATCCGACTCAAAGCGTCACCCCCCTTAAGCTCTTTTTTATGTGCAAAAAGATGAAAATCACATGGGGAGAGATCAGGACTGTAAGGTTCTATAGTGCCCGGCACGAAAGAAAAAGGAAACTGGCGCATGTGTAAATGAATAAAACTCGTTCAACCAATCAAAAACGGACAGGAATCGGGCATTACTTACTACTGAAGCCAGGTATAAGTAATACCTCGTTTTCAGTCCGTTTCTGATTGGTTAAGCGAGTTTTATTCATTTACACATGCGCCAGTCTCCTTTTTCTTTCGTGCCGGGCACTATAAGATCGTCCGTTTGAAAAAGATGTTGTGTGTGAACTTGGCTAAGCGTGATAGGATCAATCTGCTGGAAAGCGTTTCTGATTAAGAATTCGAGATGGCCCAAATCAACAATCTTTTCAACGGAAACCATGGTTTTGAAGTATTTTCACAGATAAAAGTGAAATGGCGATAAGTCTGTGCTGGTTGGGGTACACGCAACTCTTTCTTGTCGACTTTATTCCTATGATTTTTAAGAGTCATTTCACATACATTCTATAAAAGTTCCTATCAAACCAGAACTGCCTGTTCTGTGAGTTCAGACCGCAGAATCTTTGAATGACAGGAATAAATTGGTTCTCAAGCTCTTGTCTGTACCTCTTAGATGACACTTTTTCCAAAAAACTCTAGTTTATGCAAGAGTTACTCTTCCCTATCGCTTAACTGCCATTTTCGAAGTATTGCATGAACAATTCGGACTCAATCACTGTGGATTGTTGCCTGGCCGCCGTATTCACCTGACCTCAAGCACTGCTCCACAAATCTCAACCGTTAAACCAAATTCCTTGATGCCTTGAACATATCTCACAGTTTTCAAACAAATACACAAAGCTTTCATTACAGGAGCTGTGAACACTGAGTCGAAAGCTTTCTCAAAGTCGATGAAGGCAAAGCAAAGTGGTACTTCATATTCGTTGCTAATGTGGTCGGTCGATAAGTTCTCTAATAACTTGAATGTGGTCGGTCGTGCTATATCCGCTTCGAAAGCCCGCTTGTTCTCTTGGTTGTGCCAAGTCTAATGCAGGCAGATGTTATGATGGGGTTTTTTGTGCAGTAGGCATATCACTAAAAGTAGCACTGGTGAGGTGAGTATCTCACTTTCGTGTTCTTTTCTGTTCTTCATGACACGCACAAAATGCGCTATAATTTTTTCACCGTTCGCACCAGAGCCAACGAGAAAGAAAGGCCCCGACGCGGAAAAGTAACCTGATCATAGTAGTCTGGCTAACAATCCAACCTTCATTGTTTCCAACAAATGAAAAAATATCTATTGTTAAATCTTATAAACAACTAAGAAAAGACTGATAGGGCGATAGTCTCCTTTTTTGAAAAACAGAACCATCATTGCATTATTCCGATCATCTGGTACATCCGATATCTCAAGGCATTTAGTGAAAAGATCTGCCAGTAACTTGTTGAATTCTTCTCCAGCTTCCTTAATCAGGTTGATTGTAATTCCATCTTCTCCGGGGCGCTTTCCTTTCTTCATGGATTTAATAGCCTTGTCAACTTCGCCTTCCATAACCGGTGACACTTCATCTTTTCCTTTCAGTTGGTCTGCTCTTCTTACGTCATTACCATCCTCACATTTGTAAAGTTTATTGTAGAAGTCCTCCACAATTTCGATGATTTCACTTCCATTCTTCGTGATTGTGCCATTTGCTCTCTTGAGTGCAAATATTCCTCTTCTTCCGATGCAGAGCTTTCTTTTCGCAGTTTTCAAACTCTTGTTATCTTCAACCGCCTTCTTGACAAGATTACAGTTGAACTTCCGAACATCTTCTGTGATGTGTTTCCGTATTGTCTTGCAATGCTCCGCATATTCTATTACTGTCTTGTATCTTCTCTTTTTGTCTTCATTTCTCTTCGTTTCTTCATTAATTTCCTCATTTCTTCTGTGATTTTCGTCTGTGGTTTGGAACTTGTTCTCCAGCTACTTCTTCCGCTGCTTCTTTTAAGTGTTTAGTTAGTGTCCTGTTAATATCTGTAATGTCATCTTCCTGGATGCTGATGAACTTGTGTTCTTGAAAAGTTTTCGTCTTTCTGTTTTCGTGCTTAGAATAAGCTTGCATCTTACCAGTCTGTGGTCGCTTCCTGTATTGAAGTTGTTGAGAACAGTGCAGTCTTAGATCAAGTGCTTCCTATTTGCCAGAATGTAATCTATTTCACTAGTTGTTCCATTTGGGCTTTTCCAAGTCCATTTACGCCGAGGTTTCTTCTTAAAAAAGGAATTCATGACGTCCAGTTGTTCGTACTCTGCAAACTCCACCACTTTGTTTCCTCTTTCATTTCTTGTGCCATATCCATGACTATCAAGGAAATTTTCTCCTTTCTTTTTTTCTTCGATACGGGCGTTAAAGTCGCCCTTGATAGTACGTGCCCATTGTTCAGTTCAATTTTATCCTCACCTCTTCTTCTTACTTCGCAGAGTCCAATGATATCCTAGTTGGCCCTATCCAATTCTTCTTCTAGTTCTTGCAGACGACTCTCTGAGGAAAGGGAACGTCCGTTACAGGTAGCCAGGGTCTGTGTCTGCCTTCGTGTCTTGCTGGTTGCCTCAGTAACCAGGGACAATCTGGCTGCCGGAAACTGATTTTGAGAAGTAATCATGGCTGATTTTGAAGTGTTTAGAGAGTAGTGGGCCAAGATTCTCCGCGCTGGCCCAATGCGTGTTGGAGGAAGCCCATCCGCGTCCGTTCACCTTGCACAAGGCATGATTACTAACAGGCTGCCCCAACTGGAAGGTACGGATTAGGCTTCTACTCCTAGTTGATTCCTTGAAGGCAATTGGAGGGTCATCCCCTAGTTATGAGTAGAACCCATTTGCAGCCCAGTCCATATAATTATACATTTAATACATGTTAGTGGATTTTTAAAAAGTAAGGTACTTGATCTTCAAGCACTGAGTTAGTATTTTACAGTTTTATTATTTCTTTATCAAAAAGATAAGCGGAGATAAATATAATCTGTATTTAAAACTATTTGTAATAAATTTTAATTCTTAGTGGAGGTGTTGCACTTTTTTTTTCAATTTCATTAGCGAAAAGATTAATTATTTCATGCATAACGTTTTCCTTGCAAAGTTATTGTACACATAGCGAAACAGAGCTCTCCATTTTCATTCTGTTTTTCCCCGTGTTTCTTGAGATTCTCCTTCGTCATTAATCAGATTTCTTACGTTGTTTGCTCCCTTAACAGAACCCCGAAGCAAGGTCTTGCTCTTTTTTTTTTAATCTCACAAACGAGCAGCATTAACATTTTCTTTTTCCTTTCTTTTTTGTTGTTATTACTCTCTTAAGTATGAACTCAGAAATTTTGAGTAATTTTCAACAGCTAAAGGTAGGGAAAAAAACTGAACAAGGCAAGAGAGCGGAGTTGAAACCCCCTTACCTTCTTCGCCTACCCCGTCGAGAAGTCCTCTGACAGTTTTCCCTCTCCCTCGCTGCAGAATTGCCAACAAAGAATTGTAAATGAAGACACTGTAATCTTATCACCTCTGCATTACAAGGACTAATTATGGGGCGTCGGTCGGAGAGGTTCCTCCATCGGCGCCCGCTGTTTACATTCTCACCTCCCGCATCGCCTCTTGCTCTCGCCGGGCGACGTCACGAGGCCAGGGGCGAAAAATTGCTCGTAATTAACGCCTAATCTAATTTTCCAGGTCGATTGGATTTTGTGTCGAAAGGCAAATAAATATTTGTTCTTAACTTTTGTGGAAGATGTTGATGGGCCTTTTAAGATGTAGATAAATAACAACGGAGTTTAAGATGTAGATAAATAACAACAGGAGAAGAAAAGGCGAACCGTAGATACACGCACACATCAACACGCTCGATACTTATATATACTTAAGTGCTGCTGTTCATAGAAAGTAGCGGATAGACGAGTGAAGAATTTAAAAGAAGTCCATGGATCTGAAGAAGGAGAGAAAGAGAAGCAAGAGCACTCGCAATCAGTTTATGTCTAAATATTATCAAAGCTGACTACATCCACAACATTTCTCTTTACTCCGCACAAATGTAGTTGTATCATTTCCCTGATGATGTAGTTAATACGAAACGCGTAGGCAATAAAAGCTTCTACCCTTTGCTAATCTTAGAGTCCTTATTTTATAATATAAATATTAATTGATTCAATGTCACAAAGAATTTTGAAGTCATTGTTAAAAAAGGAGAAACCACTGATTATTAGTTAACAAAAATATTTTTTCAGTCATGGTATTATAATTATGTTACATAAAATCTTTCAGAAAATCAAATAAATTGGAATAATTTGAAACCAGATTAATGTGAGAACACTATATTCGTAAAACATATATAGTGATCCCGGAAAATAAATAAAAGTGACAATTAAAGTTTGCATTGTCACAATACCAAGTGGCCTTATACAGGGTGATTCAAATCGTGTGTAAAACAATTTAAGGGGGTATTAAAGAGGTCAAGGTAAATACAAAAAGTCCTATTAACATGGAACCAATTTTTATTTCAAGTTACAAGAAATGTTCAAAGTGGCCTCCTTGAACCTGAATGCAAGTAAGCTTAGTGACGTCAGCATACTCTGCGGACGTCAATCGATTCATGATGTTATGATAGTTTGCTACAATTGTCTACGAATGTACATAAAATACTTACACATTACTTCCCTTCAGTAAGTGTAAAACAGACTGCATGAACTCTTAGAAGATACACCTCTTGCAATCCGTCAACAGATGTAGTTCCAACACGAGGGGGCCCCTCCTCATTTTGGTAGAGTTGCTACTGAATGGCTAAACATGCACTGCCCTAACAAATGGATTGGGCGCAATGGACCATTGTATGGCCACCTCGCTCACCGGACCTTAATCCACTGGGTTACTATCTGTGGGGACATTTGAAACAAATGGTGTACAGTAGATACACGGGCACATTTAGTTGCCAGAACAATAGCATCGGTTGACGAAATTAGACGTGATCATGAGGTAATGACAAACGTATACGAGTCACTTATTCGACGATGCAATGTCTGCATTCAGGCTCAAGGAGGCCACTTTGAACATTTCTTGTAACTTGAAGAGAAATATAAATTGGACCCATGTTAATAGGACTTTTTGTGTTTACCTTGACCTCTATAATACCCCCTTAAATTGTTTTACACACGATTTGAATCACCCTGTACTTTTGAAACAGACTGTATAGATACGCAAAAAAATGAAAGTTGATACGTAGATTCCTCTATCCAAGATTTACATTACTGTGAGGTTTGGGCTGGATTGTCCCATGGATTTAAATTAAAACGTTCGATCTGATTAGATAGCAGCGATCACGTGATCTTTAGAAATATCAACTTTTTCAAATGGCAGCATATGACTTGTGATATGTCAGTCGATCTGAAATTACAATAAATGAAAGAAGTCCTAAATCCTCCGTTCGAAAAAATCAGTTTTCAGACAAATATGGGTGGGAAAAAAGCGGCAATTAAAAAAGGGTAAAGAATGGATAAAGAGGATAAAAGTGGGAGTATTTTGACCTAGTTATTTTAGCCTTTATCCCCCATATTTATCTCCACTTTTAATTCTCATCTTTATTCCCTAATTTTTAACACCATTTGATAAACATGAATACAATGCAGTGGAGGCAGGGAGAAACATCAAAATTTGGAGATGACACAGTAAATGAACAAACCATTCAGCGACGGCTCTAAAATTTCGGATCCGGCGATATAACTCTGGCATTATAGCAACTGTTTCGTGGTGTGCAGCTGGCATTATTCACTATTCGTTTTTAATGCAGAAAAAGATTGCACCCAGCTGGATGCAATACAATAAAAAATTAAGAGTTAAGCGGCCTAGATTGGTGAACAGAGATGAAGTTTTACCGCTTCATGATACGGTAAGCCAGACGTGTCAAGAACAACATTCTAATCATTACATAGCTTGCACTAGGAGATTCTTCCTCGCCCACGATATGCTCCAGATCTTTTCCCAACCGACTATCACTTTTTTTAAGCATTTGCACCCTGTTTTTCGTAGAGAAAAGATTCAACAATGAATGGCCAACAAAAACGCTTTTGAGGAGTTTTTTTTCAGTCCAGAACGTCATACTTCTATGAAACTAGCATAAAGATACTGGCATTTGCATAAACTCGAAGGGAGAGGTCGATAGAATCTAATGATATGTATTTTGATTGATAAAACTTGCACAGAGTTACTATTGCTTGAAGTTTCATTACCAAATCCGATAGTGATTGTGCAACAACCTGATATTGGTGCAAATATTGGAACGGTCTCGTTTTCAGTGGGTGTAATTTACGGAAATTTAGAAATTCTTGGCCCTGCCTATAATTTGTGGGCAGAAACGTTCGTTCGTATTTTTCACACAAATTAAAATTTTAAACGAATCGCAGATTTTAATCGCCGTCCGCGCAGAAAGTAGGTCATGGGTAGAAAATTATGATAGTCTGATAGAGAGTGAGATAGCACTTTAATTCATCCTATCCTATCCTAATTCTTTCAAGTTAGTGAAGCTTGGTCTTGCTCCGTTTGATCATGTGTGGGGCGGTTGCATGATTCACAAGTGCGCGTCTTTTATGACCAGAGACATAGCGTTTTATAACCCTCTTCAGCACATTTTCTAACCTTTTACTATAATTTTAGAATAGTTTTAATGATTATACAGGGTGATCCAAAAGTCACTTCACTCAAAGAAATCAAACCATTAAATATACCGACGTCAAGTTTGCAGTGGATATTCTTTAATCAATGCGACAATGATTGAGCCTACAGTAAATGTTCAACGTGGCCCCCATTCTGCTGCTTGGGTGAATTTGGATCACCCTGTATAACACTTAAGAAAAAAAGCAAATTAAATATTTTTTAATAAACGTAAAACTCCAATAATGCCATAAACGAGTGACCCGAACTAGAGCATCCTATTTCCCCTAGTTCGAAAAGTGCTTATTACATGTGTTTTTTTATGTAATGGCCTGTTAAGAAATAAAGTATTGAACCGAAACGTTCCTATGACCCATACTTCCGAGCTTTATGACCGAATGGGAAAATTGAAGGGAAAAAACATGGTCTGTTATGTCTGTGAAATCAAAAAAAATTACAGGTCTAGGGAGGGAGATGGCTGTGGTATGCAAGTGAACCGATTAGGGAGCCATCAAACGTTGCCATTTTGCAACGCCGAGATAAACTGGACCGGTGTCAGCGTTAATTGTGTCCTGTGGAGGGGGGGGGGGAGGGTGTTGAGGGGAAAGGAATGAAGGCGGACAATGAGGAGCTAGATGGACACCGGCACTGATTGGTTTCACGTGACCACGAGATGGAAGAGGAGAGCAGGGGAAGGATGGCAGATCGAAACGACGAAACTGACATCGCTTTGTCATAATGGTTGTCTTTGGTCAATATTTGCTAGGGATCTATCGTCAGGAGTAAGTCGGCTTCCCTCACACCCCTCGTGCCAAAAGCCATTGGGGGAAGCTTCATTGCTCTGGCTACTCTCCCCCCAACCCCCCTCCACCTCTTTGTCATGGACTAGGGAAAAATGTGACTTATTTAACGCATAGCGAAAGCGTGAAAAATGATGTCATCGCCGACTTCTTTCCTTTTCCCAGCGATACAGTTGCCTTAGGAAAGCGGAGGAGGTTGCATTGAGTTATGTCGGTCACAATCGGTGCGGAGAGACTCTGATCCCAGCCATTTGTACGAAGAGATCGGACCGATACAGGAATGGAAAAGCAAACTTCTCTCGCCCCTGTAGAGTGACTTGTCTGCCGAACAGCAGAGATATACGGAAAGCAAAGTTTGAATTTGGCCTGACATAAGGCAATGAAGTTAAATTGCATGAAAGGAAACTGTCGTTCATCAAGACATGTATCACCCTAACTTCTAAAATTACAAAAAGAAAGGAACCGTTATATTGATAGACATGCAAGGAATTCAAAGTACTTCTTATTCGCTTACTCACAGTTTCTCAAATGTCCATCCGACCACGCCCCGGACAGTGCGGAGCCTCATTCTTACTGTCGCCCTCCAAACAGCACGAAAACAGAGTTATGGTCTGAGATGTCCTTTCGTTTGACCCCTTGGCAGTCTTTCTGATACACTCATAGTATAACAGTACCTTGAGAACATTTTACGACCTATTGTGCTGTCTTTCAATGAGATATCGCCCGGCAATACATGTAATAGTGACACACTGCCTTGGCCAGCCAACTCGCCATATCTTTCGTATTGACCACATTGGAATGTGATGAAGCTTTGACTTCATTCAACCCAGAATGTCGACACATCATTAATATGATAAGACACTTTGTATAACAAAAGAACATTCGTCACACCAGATAACTGTCTTCCAGTATCTTCAAGTGTCCAGTCACGACGTTCCAGACATCCCTGTAGACGAACTTTCCTGTTCTTGGATGAAATCAAGCTTTAGTATAGTGATTCGACTTTCAAGGTTTCTCGGTACAAGGTCTCGCTCATGATTGATTGCCTTTAAGTTACAGTTACCCCTTTAGACAAAGGCTTTGAATCACTTTTCTAACGGTTGACTACTCTGGATCATTTACGAGGCAGTTGCTTCATTATTTCAACCGTAACTTCAGCTAGACGAGCGCCAAAAATGAATCTCTTTGCGAAGTCATTGAAGTCCTCCCCCCCCCCCATGCTGATCAAGTTCTATGCTGATAAGTAAGCAAGAATCACATGACCTCAATTTTTTTTGCATAAGCATGGTTTAAAACTGCTTTATATATGCCTAACACGTATTTCTAATCCATGGCCATTGAATGTATAAAATATACCGCCTTGGAGTTAAATATGACAAAATAAATGAATTCAGGTATTTTAAAGACCCCCATATTAGATTTTTATTCGCAATATATTTGCTTAAAGAGAACTGTACTGGAGTGTTTTTTATTTATATCTCTCAGGACTCGAGATGTTTTTTTCCTTCTGTTATTTTTAACGAAGCTCTCTTCCATCGTTCTCCCTTCAACGGTTGATCCGAATCGGTTGGCAACGTTTGTATTTTCGGACATAATTGGACACTCTGGTGATGTGTAGTAACTTGTGTATCTGGTTCTCGTTTTAGACTCTCTCCTTCCCCTCTCCCATTAAGGCCATCCACTGCTTCCGCTCTTTGGCATCTGTTGCCCGAAGGGATCACGAAATGGAGGGGGAAGAGAGCTGAGGAGCTACCATTGCTCTCTCTCGCTCTCTCTTTGCTCTTCCTCCTTCTCCTTCTTCGTTTAAAGTTGCGTTTTAGATCTAGAACGACGGGTCGATGAGTAAATGCATTAAGTGGCGATTGGGGGTGTCGCCGTCTCAGTCGCCTATAGTCTTGTCTCGGCGGAGAAGTCGGGGAGAAGGGGGTGAAAGGAGAACCGCGGAAATTATTCATCATTCTCGTGGCTTCTGTTTGGCTAATGACCTGATTGCCTGCCATTGAGCTCTCTCTCTCTCCCCGAGGAACCCAAGGAGAAGAAATGACATTAATCTCTTCGACTGGACCCTCGCACGGTGGGAGGGAAGTGTAGTGGTGGCGAAGCAGGGTGGTGGTTGACGCCTTTCAAGGATCACGCGCTCAATCACGACTGGATTTTTTGGGGCATTTGCTTCTTGCCGATAATTTAGTTCTGTAATGCAAATCTCCACTTTCTTATCGTCTGCAAGAAATGGACGATTAATCAATTGCCTTCTTGAGATTGACTTAAAGGGATTGCTGTCTACGCCCAGATAGTGAAAAGGAATAAAAATGAAGTACCCTAAGGTTTTCAAAATTGCAGGCATTTTATAAATTAAATGCCTTAATATGAAGTTCCACAAAGAACTCACTATATCATGCCTTAATGTACACTGTCTTACTAACGATAGTGGAGTATCTTTTATAAGATGAAAGTTACTGTGTGACATTAGGGAGAGCGAGCTATAATTTGCATAAGTAAAGCTTTAAAAATCAGTTTTTACAAAATTGGGTCTTACAGAAAATCTTAGCGAATTTGTATGTGACACTGTCCTTGAATGCCACTTAAGTGAGAAATCACTGCACATTTCAACTGTTAAGAATATGTACATACTCTACGTGGAAGAATAACTAACATGTGGACAAGGACTGTGTCATCTCCTTCCTTTCTTCTGGCTGTGAGTATCCACAGTTTTCATGGTTATTTTATTTTGTGTACACAAATCTGTTTCGGGTAATTCCATTGCAAAATGGAAAAAATGAAAGAACAGCAACTGTGAAATAGCGCAATGGAAGATTTCAAACTCACTCACAGAGATCGGTGAGTGTGAGCTACTGTCATAAGCCTAAGATCACGATGAGTTTTTACGTGATTAGTATAAGGTTAAAGTGATGCAAAAAATATCGCAAGGCTACGACCAATGGAATCTCGATACATATTTTGACAGTTATATGGTCGCGCCGATAAAGGCTACATGCCTGATCGTATTAGGACAAGTTTTAATTTTTTTGATGGTAGGTCTATGGTATATATTTATTTCTATTGGAATGGACTTGGTCTTTTGGTTCGTATGAAGAAAAATATGAATCTCAATATTTATCTGGACATTCTAAACAAACAATTGAACTTAGGAGTTTTAAAAGGGCCCAAGTCCAACACTATTAATTGGTACAAAGGCCGAAGTATCAATGATAATATCCATTATTTTGTACTTCCTGAAAATATTTGGACCCTGGAATTGGGCCCTTTTTGAAAACACAAGTTCAATTCTGCACTGCCTACAATGTGAGAACAGTTTGTTACGGGCTCTTTGTTTATAAACATAACAATACTCTCATCCACAAATCAAGATCTATAACTGAATGGTTCGATGAAATTACCATGGAGGAACTTGAATGGCCTTGACAGAGTACTTGTGGGATGAGGTACGAGGATTGTTCATTAGGAACTCGTTTAGAGGCTGGAAAGAATTTGTATTCAAAGAATATAAAAGAAATCTCCTTATAATTAAGGTATGAGTCCCATTGGTGCACTAATCTATAGCTTCCCATCTGGTAAAATATCTGCGGTAGTTGGCGGAAACACTGAGTAGCAGCAAGCTCTACGTCAGCCAGATGGAATTGAACCGTCCTCCTTTTAATGATGGCTTTAGAGGGATAAAGACATAGGTGCGCCTATTGGAGCATAAAACAGTTTCCAACTGTCTCACATTTTCACCTGATGCTGCAACACGCGCATGTCTGGGACAGGCCAAATCATTCGTGGATTCCCTTCCTTGTCGAAATTTCATGAAAATAACTACGTTCGCCGAATACAGCTTTCATTCTCGTAAAAATGTCCATTGAATGACGCCCTTTAGCGGCAAAAATTGAAAAACAGCATGCAGATTATCTTTGGACGGATCTTTCAACTTACCATGAACGTCATGCAGATTACCATGAACGTCATCTGTCAACTTAATCACAACTTTTAGAAATAAGCAAACAGCTAATATATGTTAAACACTGCATATAAACAACTTCTTTCCGTTGTCCAAATGTGTTTCTATTGAACAATTCTCGTAGATCAACAAGTTCGTGCCCGTCCAATTCGCCCAACATCAGTGTCTGAATTGGCATGTGCTTTAAGTGTCACAAAATTGAATTTGTAACTACCAGACACTTGGGTCAGTCTTCTTAGACTGATAGAGGCTGTGATAGCTGCAGTGTTCCGACGCCTTATTATAATGGTACAATTTTTTCATTAAATATTTAGTTTGTCAAATGGTCCAATACCTTTGGAAGTTATGTATGCTGACTTGAGCCAGAGTATGCTGAAGTAAAAACCAAGAATGCGTAATGAAAGTAACAAGCATTGCTCGAATAAACTTTTTTTATGAATAAAAGTGATGCGACATCAACAACAATTTCAATTTTATAAAAAAATTATTAAACAAGGGACAAGTCCTGTCATATGGAACCGAATTCTATATGGGTTTATTACATTTTCTGAATGAGTATCTGGTTTAGATTTTGTTAGCAATTGCACGGCGACTCCCAACCCCATCCGCCGACTCCCGTTCCTTTTAAACCAAATAAACAGTTCGAATTGAACCGAGGGGAGATAACTGAGTCATCTGTCTCCCCCTATGTCATGAAATTTATTACTGCAAGAAAATGGAACAATTAGAATTGTTTAACTGGCCATTGCATTAATTTTACGGCACCGTCAGCTTTACGATTCGTAATTATCGTGGATCATTCACAGAACAAATGACTGCAGGATTAACTCTCACCGACTGGGGGTTGTGTTTCGCAACGCTGCCTTACACACTTGTTCATCTAAACCTATTAGGCCAGCTCCGTTTTGCAAATGAGTGTTCAGCGTTCACATATGGACTCGTTTAAGGCCTCCGGTTTTTTTAAACCTAATTATTGCATTTCGGTTTGAGTGAGTTAATAAAGCAAATTTATAAAGATCAGAATTCGAGTTGAGGGCTCTAAATCTTCCCTAATTATTCTTCTTCTCTAAATATCTTTTTGATGACCTGAAATGTAATATTATGTATATATGTACTATTTTAGAATTTTATTATGTAAAAAACTATCGTAAAATCTGACTTTGCAATTAAAGTATGTATCGAATGCTTGATCTTTAAAGTTTGCAAAGGGTCGTTGTATTTGAAATGCAAAGACATTGATGGGGAGCTGATTACTACACTGAAAATGTCTAGTTTTGATTGTTTGTTATATTAAATAAATCACCCTTATCGATTTATTGAGAACGATAGGAAACGATATATCAAAAAATAATTCCAAGATATTAATATAACAATCAGGGTAAGGCAATTATTTTGAGATATCGAAATATCTGAGAAATGCGTATCGAAATATCTCAAGAAATAGTAGATAAACGAATTTCCCATAAAGAAGTGAATTAATTAATTAAGATTGAAAAGCGAAAGAAAAAAATTCCGTGATCTGGGATCGAACCACGAGCATCCGGCTCATTGCCTCTATCAACTGGGCTACCGTGGATATAGAAAGGCCTAGCCTCCATGAGTCCTAAAGACCATTAAGCAGTGATAGTGGAAGCCGAAGATATACTTGTTAAAAACTTTTGTTTAACTTTATAAGAACTTTTTTAACATAAGTTGATATGAGAATAGATAATGACTGTGTTGAAAATGCAACAAGACATTTGACAGTAGGGAAATAGCACCCAGTTCTTGGGCAGCATATAAAACATTTAAATATGACATGTCTTCACTGTCGTCTGGTTGCTGATTGGTAATGTCAAGATTGTGAAAGATATCAGTTCTAAGCAACATTATGGTGATCTTTGATTTTATTGTATTCATTCCCTTTTATTATATTCTCGTTTAAATATAATATCGGAGGTCAATTAAATAACTAAACATTATATGTTATAAAGATATGAAAAAAACCCATCTAAACTGATCTTACGTTCACAAATAAAGCTTTCAAAACGTCAATTAAGGCCAGTTATCACAGAAATATATCGTACAAAAGAACTCTGCGTCTTTGTACGTGGCACAGTGCAGTGGTAAACCTCATAATCACATTTCTAGAGTTGGTCGCTAGGGAAGTTCGTGATTGTTCGGGATCAAATGTACTCTAAATATTGACCCAGACTGTAAGATGTAATCATACTAAGTTTCATCAAAATCCGTCCAATGATTTTTATGTGATGTGCGTACAAACTGCGAAGAATTATCCAGGATAATGCGTTCGATTCTGCTGCCAAAATTTGGAACGATGAATCTCGTTACACACTTTGGTCTCAAATGGTTATGGAGAATACCCATGTGGAAACAGTTTGACATCGTAGCATTTAGAAAATTGAAAGGAACTACTGTACATCCTACAGAATGACATATCACATGTTATTTGTTACCATTTGAAACACGTTAATAATTTCTAAAGACCACGTGACCGATACCCCCATAACTCGACCCAACGAAGACAATCTAGCCCAAACTCTACAGTAACGTACATCTTCCCTAGATGAATCTCCTTAACGAATTTCCTTTACATACCTAAACACCCTATTGTCCGAATGGACTCCTCTAACTGCGACCGCCAGTTATTCCGACCAGTGAACTAATCCAAAACTGGGTAAATAGTGAAGTAGGACATGCCTATAGCAAGCTACATTCTGAATTTCAACCTTCTACTTCAAAATATGTAGAAAATTGAAAGGGAACAGACGGTCAGAGGGACAGACGGATCATGTAAATCCATTCTTCCGCTACTTAATATGCAACCATAAAAATATTGGTCACAGAGTGGTGATTAAGGAAGATAAAAAAATGAGGATAAAAGTAGGAATAAATTACCTCAATTTTTAAACTTTATCTCCCACTTTTTATTCCTCACTTCTTAACCACAACTTTTGATCCAACTTTTTTACTCCACTTTTAAGGGGAATAAATTCCGGTAAACTCGGGACCTCCGCTACTTTCCTATATCTTTCTTCGGGAGGATTAATTTATTTCTAAAATGAATGGTTATAGACAATCTAATTTGTCACAAATTATAAAGATATTAAATTGATGAGAAGCTACAATTACTACTCTGAAAATGCCCATTTTTGATTATATAGTATGGTCCTGATTAAATACACGGTTTGAAATCAATATGAAACGATTTGTAATAAAATAAATCCAATATATAAACGTATCATGTAGTTTGAATTATGACCTATATTAACATATCTTTTGAATTATAGTCTATTAGCGTCTATGTATTAAATATTGGACTGGACTGACATTGTTAATTTCATTTAATAAATCTTGTGTGTATTTAATTGTTTATTTCTTATAAAGGGTATAGCAAAAATAGTGGGCTAGCTATACGTAGTCGGTTTCAACGTCTATAAAGAAATGTCCTTGAGTGATTCGTTACTGAGTTATAGGGATCTACGTCTTTCCTTATAGTATGCTAATCGGATCTTGAGCTCCCGTTTAAACTCCATTTAAAGTATTATTACGAGGGGATATCAGAAAGTAACGCCATTTAGTTTTTAACGGAGAAAATATAGTCGCTGTGTAAAAGTTAATATAGCCAAAAAAGAAGGCCGAGTACATGCACAAACATTACATAACAAGAATTGCTCCTGGGCACGCGTACTTCGTGCTACCAGACATTTTACAAATGCCCACCGCTATTACCTCATCTGCAATGGAAGAACAGCGAGCTGTCATAAGTTTTCTTTTCGCAAAAGGTAAGCAAACCGCTAAAATTCAAGGGTAAATGGTAGAAGTTTACGGTGCCGACTGTCTGGACTATTCCGATGTGTGCAAATGGCGTAAAATGTTTCGGGAAGGAAGAGTTAGCCTTGCCGATAAACAGCGTTCTGGGCAGCTTGCGTCAGCGGCAACACCAGCCATTATCGAAGACATTAACAACACAATCAGAGAGAGAGAGTTGTCGCATTTTCTTGAAAGAAGTTAGTGAAACGTTTCTTGTATTCTATAGATCTGCATAGGATGTGGTTCATGAGAAGCTTGGATACCGCAAAGTCTGTTCGCGTTGGATTCCAAAAAGTCTGACACCAGAAGAGACCGGCTACAGAATGGCGTGCAGTCTGCAACTACTGCAGCGGTAAAACCAGGAGGAAAATACGTTTCTGAATGGCATTTCACAGGAGATGAGTCCTGGTTCTTGCACTTCACACCTGAGCCTAAAACTGCAAGCATGGTGTGTAAATATCTACATTCTCCGGTTCGCAAAAAATTCAAAGTTTCTCCTTCAACTCTAAAGATTATGTTTACAGTCTTTTGGGATATGCAAGGTATCCTATTCGCAGAGTTTCTGTCTCGTGGATAAACCGTCAACGCCGCACCTATTGTGTAACATTGACTAAACTGCGGCGTGCTATTCGGGATAAGCGGCCAGAAAGAGGAAACGATGTTCGACTTCTTCATGACAACGCACATACGCATATGGCCAACATCGTCAAAGCAAAACTGATTCGTTTTCGGTTGGGAGGTTCTGGACCACCCAGCCTACAGTCCGGACTTAGCGTCCTCAGACTGCTACCTCTTTGGTCCACTGGGTGGTACGAGGTTTGAGACTGACGAGGAACTCAATCTGCCATGCGCTATTGGCTGTATTCACAGCCGACGGAGTTCTATGAGCGGGATATTCTGAAACTGGTCCAGCTTTGGGATAAATGTCTAAATCGTCAAGGTGCCTATGTGGAAAAGTAGAAAAAGAGGTGTGGTTTCTGCTGCACTTTGTTGTTTACCTGTATATTTTGTAATTTCTTTTGAAAAAAAAATAAATGGCGTTACTTTCTGATATCGCCTCGCATTAAAAAATAATCAGTATAAAATTTAAGAATACAACAAGAAAAAATACAACGAAGGAAAAATCTTACAAAGAAACTCATTTCTCTTTTCTCTATGAACTCACCAACTCATAGCAAATGTCTAAAATGACCTCTACGGGCGGCAATGCATTGCTGAGGTCGTCGGATCCAGGACTGCCTCACATGCTAAAAATTCCCTGAGTGCCCCTAATCTGCTGGAAACCGTCTTTCAGTATCATGAATAGGAGTAAAATAACAATAGATTTTAGATGTCTCCATATAATGTTAAACGAACAACGTCAAGACATATCTTAAATAAACTTTTTTCCTTATTTATTTGTAGCTGTAGAAACCGACTACGTACAGCCAGCCCACTAATTTTGTTACACCCTACATATTAACATTAGGAAATGAACTCGTTTTAAAGTCAGGCTCAGGAATCAATTTTATTACGATATTATAGCATTGCCAAAACGGCATCCTTTTATCGCCGTTTACTAAATGCAGACAGATTAGTCGATTTGAAGGATTATCAATGTCGCTTTGATTTAATATTTTCTAAAATTCTGTCTTTGTTAATCTTTTGTTAAAAGGGGGTTCTTTTTTAGTAGGGTCTTCTTTATACTTTGTATTATAAAAAAGAAAGCACGAAGTTGAAATGAAACCGGCGGAAAATGAAATGCCGGGAAGACAAGTAGGAGGAGACAGGGGCCGGCGTGGATGTGGCGGCGGTGGCGGCAGTCGAGCATGGGGCCTCCATACAAAGGGGGAAAATCGAGAAAATTCCGTGGTGTTCATATCAATTGGCGTGGATGCTTTTGTCTCTCGTATAGATGATGAACAATGGAAAGAAGAAGAGGAGAGAGAGAGAGAGAGAGAATAAAAAAGAAGAGGAGGGTGGAGTGGGAAATGGAGCGAAACGGAAGAGAGAAATGGGGGAAAACGGGAAAACGAAAAACGGAAAAGGATGAGGGAGTGGGAAAAAAGAAGAATGAATGAGAGAGACAGAGAGAGAGAGAGAGAGAGAGAGAGAGAGAGAGAGAGAGAGAAATGACACAACGATTGTGATCGGACACTCTTCCACTTCTCAAAGGCGATGTTCGTTCAAACGAAACGATTCGCATTCCTCCTCCTTTCCCCCTCTACTTTTCTCTTTCTCTCTCTCTCTCTCCCTCTGTTTCCATCTTATCCCAATGAAAGGAAAGGGAGGGAAGGAGGAGAGTGACATCATTCCAAAGAGAACGAAGTCAAATGCGGAGAAGGATTTCTAAGGGAATCCAATCAAGGGGAAAATGTGAAACACACTTTGTTTTTTTACCATCCCCATTCCTGATCTCGTTACAAACGAGATGGAAATGAGATCTCGTGCTCATCTTGCAGGACTTGAATTGTTTTCAAGCCTTGTTTACAATTTCTTTTTTTATGTGTATGTGTGTCTGTGAAGGAAGGAAGGGAAAAAGGGTGTGTCGGCAAATATTGACGTTGTCATCCCCCATTCGGATTTAATACAGTAAACGACTGTTTCGGGATTAAGTCACGTGCTCTTAAGAATTCCTCCCCCACCTCCTTCCAGTGACACTTCTAAAGCTTAAAGTGATTTAAAGCCATTAATTAGACTTTGGATTTTAATTAAAAATGTATCAAAATATTAATTTACATAATTATGTAATTTTGGACATAATGTGTTTCTAATATTCTCCAAATTTAACTATTAAAGAGGATGATCTTGATATAAATTGTTAAATTCTTAAGATTATGCAAGGCATTTTGTAAGGCAGCATTCTAAATTAGGTTTAAATTTTGCTTAATTTTCCGTATTAATAAATCTTGCTTTAAAGGCTCAAAAAACAACAAAAAAAAATACCGGGTATTAAAAGAAGACCTCGAATAAAATGAAATTTGAAAAATTAGATGAATATTGTAAAGTGAGAATTATAGAATTGGGATTTTTATAATGAACGATTTATATTTTTGTAAATTTGCCTTGAAAGATTAAGCCGCAGGTAACGGTGTTCTCAAGCGCCAGGTAGTAAATATTTTACTTCCTACTATGTAATAAAAAATAGTTTGCGTCATCTTCTTTATCTCAAGTTTTAAGGCAAATTTCCATTCATTTAACATGAAATGAAGATTTTGTTGCCATGGTTGCTATCGATGTTTCATTGGCTGGCAAAGTTTTGGTTCGACTGCTGCGCATTTGGTTTCCTTCCTTGTCAAGAGATGTCCTTAAGAGAACAAATCCGCGTAGCCACCCAAGCAGCCGACTCTATGATGGCGGGAACACGAAGATCCAGCGAATATTATCATTTATGCAAGAAATGGTCATTTATATTTTGAAATTATAAATTCAGATTAGAAGTAATAGCTAGGGTTGTTATAAGAGTTATGGAAGAATTCAGGACATTGACATTCGTTGGAATTATAGGTCTTATTTTTTACGAAGCCGTGTACCCTAAAACCAGTTAGTTTCAGAACGTCTTAACTTTTTCAGAAATTCGTTATTTCTCATCATGCAATTACAGAATTCTAAGTATGGCATATCCTTAAAATTATGCTGAACCACAAGGATTGCTTTAATAGAGGTTACTGTGATGAATATTATCAATTATTAAAAAAAAAAAAGTCAGGACACTTTCAGTGATGCTAAAATTCTGCTTTTTGAATATGTATTACAATCCTAGTAATACCTTCTTTTGAATTTCCATCAATAAATTAAAACGATCAAGTTCCTTTTACTGAACTCTATTCAAATTTTTACTCTAAGTATAAAGCACTATATTTAACGATAACCCACTTTTTGAAAATGATTTAGATTAAAGAAAGTAAAAATGTTGAATTCTGTATTATACAGAAAGTGGATAAACTAAACGACAGCCTATTGATTTAAGATATGGAATTTTCCTTTTACGAGTATAACTTTTGTATAATGGAAAAAAAAAATCGGGTACTATTTAAAGTTATGAAACATCTTAAAAGTGGACTGAATGTTTAATGTGGTAGTTTAAAAACCTTTACGAAGGATTATGACTTATATATGTCAAGACGAAAAGGATCTTAAATTTCTAATGAAATTTTCTCGTAAGATTCTCTTCTCTCCAGAAATATGAGAGAGACAATCTTCGTGTAAAAGCCGGCGAAGGAGGATGGGAATAAATTTCAAATAAGTTTTGCTTTCGTTTACTAAAACACTTCTTATAAATCCCTCATCCTCATTGCCAAACTTCTCTCACTGCAGGCCAAAATTCTCTCTTTTTAAATTTTCAAATAAGAAAAAGCGAAGATGTTGGAATTATTTTTCTATGCAAGGTTAAAGCTTCGATTTAATCCAGAATTATATCTTGAAATAATTCGATTGATATCACACAAATAAGACTCAGTCTGCTAAGAATGTACACAAATGGCTAAAATATTCAATAGCGTCTTCAATGACTGAAAGTAATCAAATTTTAGGTCTCAAAAAAAAAAGTAGCCACAAATTGTTTTTGCTTCCTCGTCCATTTTTAAAGTTGAAAAGTGACTTTAGGTTTCCATTTTTTCACTTCTTAAAATTTCAGTATAATTAAGTCTCCAGTAAAGAAATTTCCTTAAGAATCTGATGCGAAGTGTCCAAGTTGGTCATCTTCACTACTCGGCGCAAATCCCTGATCGTTGTTGTTCAACTAGCACGAGGCATGCGGTTTGTAAGCCCCTACCAAGAGACTTTTGCTTAATGACTTTCTTAGCCTTCATAAAGTATTTAACGCCTGTCATTGTCTCCGGGCTCCTTTTCACTTTGCCCACCAATTCGCCGTAATCCAGTCAAGAGCATCGACCCCTTTCCCCTGGCAATATTCCATCCACAGGTGGCGCCCAAATATGGCAGACATTTCTACTTCTATTGAGAAAGGACTTCTGCTGGTAATTTTTGGAAGTAACCAACTATGCAGTGCAAAATGTTTAGAGGTTCATGTCCTAAATGCACGTCATTTTTTTCAATTAATTATTTTTATGATGCGCTGGAAAACGGAAGTTCTAGTTTTTATACTTGACATTTGTAAGTGAATTTTAACGACACTGATGGTTCATCTTAGATATATGGTAGTAACAGAGCCTGCAAATTAATTCGGATACATGACTGAATTTTTCACATTATTTGTTAAACCATTACGGCGAGAATAAACTCTGCTCAACTAAAAAATAACAAAAAACGTTTTCCTCATTTTTCTTATGATTTGAGCTTTGGAAATAAATTCAAACTTTGGAAGTGATATCAACATCCAATACAAAACAGAGTGTCTACAAGAAAATGTCCCTGCATTACTTTGCTATATTTCTTTATTGTAACAAAATCGAGAAAAAAAGTAACTTTTTTTTTTAAACTCATGAATATTCAAATTCCTCCCAGCATGTTAGTCGTTACACTTTTTACTGCTGCTATGATTTAAATTTTTAACTCATCCAAGTTTTCCTGCAATTGTGACCTAACACGGTGTCTTTCATATATGACATTATGTATAGAGATCGGAGGGAGGAGGGGGGGAGGGAGTAGTGATGGAGAGCCATGGTTTCCCCAACGACCTTTCCTCACGGTGCCAATGAAATTATAGGATCTCCACTTCAAGAATATAGGAATAGTGACACCGCTCTCAACTATCTTAGGAATATAGCAAATTAAAACAGATATTCATTTGGGAACACCCTTTATTATAAGATTGTAATGTATCGGGGTTTTCTTTTTGATTTTTTTTATAAAAATGGTTTTATTGCTATTTCTGGACAGATTTTTGTTTTGTTTTTTTTAAATTTATTTTTAATAAAATTTATATTTTTAACTATTCTTATTCAGGAGCGTTTATTTTCGCTGTAATTGTTGAAATAATTTTTATTCTTTAATACAACTTAAGATCTAAACTTAATTAGGCAGTACAAAATGGCAACGTTCATCAATTTTTAAAGCGGCTCTTAGCAAAAAGAAAAAAGAAAAAATGTTAAAAGAAAAATATTTTAAAGGAGAATTCTATTCTACACTTCAAATCAGTCGTTAAAAATAGTTTTTTAAAAAAGAAAAAATTAAATTGAATTTTAAACGTTTGATTCCATTTGGAAATTGGACCGAATCCAGAAATTCAACAAATACGAAGAGAGTTTTTAAAAAGAAGAAATTCTTCTTCCCTCTTTTAAAAAAATAAAATATCGTTTTTCTAATCATTAAGAAGACGTTTATGAGCGAGCTGAAGAAATAAAAATTACGTTTTTCCTTAAGGAATGAAACTCATTTTTTAAGACTTCTTTAAGTTTCACCAAGTGGATATAAGAAATTAAAAAAAAAAAATTCGAAGCAGCACTAAGTAACTGTCTAAAAAAATTAAAAACAAATTTACGCAGACTTAATTCTGGACGGATTTATTAAGATTCTTACGACTTAGTAGCCTGTGAATCATAAATCGATTTTTTTTTTTTATTTATTTATTTTTTTTTTTTGTATTCTTGTAATTTTCAGGAATATGGTCGATTTTAAAGTTAAATTACATCATGTGGAAATCTCTTACATAGGATTTAGGATATTTCGAGTAACTCATCCAACTATTTTTGGCAAAGATTTGAAAAGCTCTTTTCTTGAGTTTAGGCTTGAATGCTTATTCTCACTTCAGTTTTATGTCTTAAACGAAATAATTTAACTGAGCCCTTTTTTGATAAGTAATGGGCTCGACACTGAACAGAGAATTATGATTGGTAATCACCTTTTTTCGTAAGATTATTATTATTATTATTATTATTATTATTATTATTATTATTATTATTATTAGGGAACTCGGTATGTAAAAAATTGAATAGGCCTACTTATAATTAAGCACTAAGTTTATTTTAATTATGAATCTTAAATGAACCAAAGAACTTATCTAACTTCGTTGCACATTGACATTCGATTTATATCAAAAGGTTTTAAATTGAAACACTTGAAAATGTGCTCGATTTGCGGCACGTACAATATCTATTCGATAATCAGTTTTTCACCATTTCTTCCACAGCAATTCGTTAAAATTGCGTATTGCTTTAAACGCGTTACTTCTCTTTGATCTTATGTTTAATAAAGTTTGATAAGTTCTTTGGTTCAATTGCTATTCAACATTAATATAATTTTTGCCCTCCAATTTTTTTTTATAGTCTATGACAGTCTTGCGACTGCCCATGACTAATTCGCTCCATCGGCATTATTGATATTAAAATCTATAAAATAAAAACGTCAATACGAGATAAATGAATACATAATCTACTTTCTCGGAAAAATCTAATTTATAAATAAACTTTTACAGACTTTGATAAATAGCCTTCTAGTAACTTTGGCAATAACAACAAGAATAATTAATATCGTTAGTCTTTGAAATAATTTTATATGAGATATAACTATGCACAGACAAACAAACAGACAGAAAAAGAAATAATATTCCCTCTGTCCCTAAATATGGTATACATTTACAATACGGAAATAATGTTCAAATGTATACCATATTTTCGATTAGAGGGAATATTATACCGGATGAAGCATTTATCTTGAGACAACTGAATATCTCGCAAACTAAGCATTGTACGAAAAAATGTCCAAAATTAAAAGTGAATTATTTCGCAGGGGAAATTCATTAGTTAAAAAATTACCCCCCTTCCTTGTGAGGGGGGGGGGCTGGGGGAGGGGGTAACTTTGAAATCGTAAATAGGAACCCCTATTTTTAAAAGTATATTCAGATTGTACACAATATTCGAGAAATGTTTTATTCTTGGTGTTTTTTCAATTTATCCAACCGTTTAGGAAATAGAGGCCTGAAAGTGTGGAACTTTTAAAGTTTTGAACCCAATTTTATCGATGAAGACAGAGATAGAGAATGGGTCTTACAGACATTCCTATTCTACTTTTTAATGGTCTTTAAGAATCCGCAGTCAGAATTTCAAAAATTCAAAATTTTTTAAGTGTTCAAGTAAACTTTTGGGGGCAGCAGTCCTATGGAGACAGAGTCTATGCGTGTGCATTGAAAAACATTGAACATTTCATAAGCTAAAGACATTATATAAGAAGGTGTGACTTCCTTAAGAAGATAAAATCTTTCGTGTTCAATTCTATTTCTTAGAAACTCTGCAATTGGATCGCCTTGGGATAATAGCAAATACGTCGCTTTTATTTGGATTTTAAGATGTGTCTCTCATTTTTTTATTAATGCCAAATGATATGTGCATTGATTCCTAATAGCACATGTACATACCAGTACTTAACTATTGAGGGTGCTAAGAGACTGGAGCCCCTCTTCTCCATTTATGATCGAAAATTGCGACGAAGAACTGTTTGCCTTTGTTTTCTATTTATTTTGTTTGTCCAAATCATGTAGGGAGATTTACTTGAGGTGAAGCCGAAAAAAATGGTTGAACAACGCTGCCTAGTCTTTCCGAAAATGAAAGTAGCCCACCCCCAATCCCCCCATGCCTTTAAGGAATTTTATTTACATATACAGGGTGACGAAAAACAAATGGTAGATAATGATACACATAATAGATCGTGTATAGTGATGCATTTTTTCCCTATGAAAACGGGTCCGAATTTGAACGCTAACTGAGACATGAAAAGAAATAAAAATGCCGCCACCAAGATCAACATGTTAATAACTCAGGTTCTATAATATCTAGGATGATGAAATTTGGGAGACTAATAGGGTACATAAAACTGTGTATACCGTTAAAATTTGATCGAATTTCAACGAGTAGTTTCCGAGTAACGCATTCAACATCGTAACACGTGTTGGTTAGTACTCGCATGTGAGCACTGTTACGATTTTGAATGCGTAACTCGGAAACTACTCGATCCAATTTTAACGGTATACACAGTTTTATGTACCATTTGTTTTTCGCCACCCTGTATATGCTGTTTCTTTTCTATTTCCTAAAATATCGTGTTCTTTGACTTATTACTTTTTGTCCTTAGACCGTCCAATTAGAAGTTATAAAAGGCAAAGAGCTATATAACTTTTCTTAATTTTGCTATTTTTAGAATGGATAAAATAGTAGAAATATAATATTTTCTACAATTTCAAAATGTTGATTTTTAATCTGTCAAAAGAAAAGGCATCGCGTATAATTTTATTATATGCATAATTACGTTCAAGTCTAAATAGTAATAGAACCATTCATCGTCATTTCTATAATGTATAGCGTCATTTCCATAATTCTATAGATCAAAATTTAAATAAATAGTTTGTTCATACATTAAAACCCATTAAGGTTAATCTCATAAATTGCCTTAAATTAACCATGGGTGTTTTAGAAATGAAATCTGCGAGAATTCTCTTGAAGGGGTATTTGTCTTTCTTTTTTCTTTTTTACGTCTTAAGGGCGCCATGAAAATTCACAAACGCCGCATTTTCCGCATCATGCATTTTAATATGTTTTCATGAACCTTTAACGCAAACTGTCATATTAGGAGGGGGAAAATGACCCATTCTCTTGTTTTTAATAGTAGTTCTGTGAAATAAATGGGTAAAATACAATTTATGTAAATGTTGCTCACTCTGAGTGTGTGCATGCGCGATATCGTCAATTTTATTTATCATTTTATTTTATTGCCAGAAACGTATTTTTCTCCTTGCTGAAAAAGGGAATGAATTGTCGCCTATGCATTTCAAATCGTTTAGAAGTTGCGATTTCCAGTTGAGGGATGTGCTAAGAAATTTTGGAATAATTCAGCAGCATTTATAAATTGATAACTGTATAAAAGATTACAGTTTAATACTAAATAGAGAATAAATATTGAAATAAGTGAATGACTGGGTTTCCCCTCCTCGTATTTTATATTTTTTTTATCATCAACGCACGGATCATTCATTGTTCTCCCTTCAAAATAACAGTGGTATCGCCTACAAAAACCATCAAGCCTCATCATGCAATGGGAGGGACTGTGACCGACAGCACCACCCACCCACACACATACATACATACAGAAACCCCCTCCGTTTGGAAGGAGGGAGGACGGGCCAGTCTGGCAACTCTTTTCTATTCTCTTCTCCTCCAACTATCACGCAAACGAATTGAGGAAATTAGTCGAAAAATAAAAGAACGCCCATTTTCGTCTTTGCACGTGAAGGGGTCTCAACCTCATTCCTTGTGTCTCCCAAGTAACTCAACCCTCCCACCGCTCGGTTGTGCCGCCTTCACCACTCGGTTCCGAACCTTCACCACCACCACTCCTCTCCCTTGGAATAATTCGAGGAAGCCATCGTAATAAATTAGAGAAAACAAGAGAAGTGGAAAATTTAATTTGGTAAAACTCTTCTCCACACATCCCCTCCCTTTGCCCCAGTGGTCTCTCTCTCTCTCTCTTTCTCTCTCTCTGTCTTCCCTCCCACGAATGGGAACCTTCCTATCTACCACGGGCAAATCGAATTTATGACAATTTTCTTTTATCGTTAGGATTTTTTTCTCCTCTCCGTATTTTATTTGTTACTTTAATTTCTTAAAGAGGGGAGGAAAAACAAACGAAAAATGTAGCCCAGAACAAAACAATCCATTAAGGGCTTAAAGGGTGAAATTGTTTGGCACAAACAACGCCAGAGACAAAATCAACTCAAAGTAAGGATGACTCGTTTCATCTCTTCTCTGTCTTTCTTTCTCTCTCTCTCTTTCTTTCTCTTTCTCTCTTTTTACTCTCATCGTAGTCGCTCTCTTTTCTTCGCTGGAAAGACTCCTTCCATTTTCTCTCTCATTTCATTTGAGAATGAAATGCTATGAATAAAGAGTTAATGAGTAAACAGTACAAGGAGAAAGAGACGGAGAGAAATAAAGAGAATACAATGTAGTTGAGTTCACGTGTATGTGTTTTTTAGTAAGATTTAAACGTTTTTAGTTAGAGGGCGCTATAAGCCGAGTTTTTGCAAAGAGCTATGCAATTAACGCTGAACTTACTGTTAAAGTAAATTTTATAAGGAACTAAATGAAGGGATGTATTTGTGTTTAGAAAAACTATTCAATTAAATATAAGTGATGGTATTAAATAATCAAAATGAACTTTCCTCTAAGAGATCTTTATTCTTAAACTGCTTGTTTTATTATGTTGCTTGAAGTTTATGACTGAATGATTTAATTTTAGTTAATAAAAGATATTTTATTATTATAGTTTTTAATTAGATTGATTGTAGGATAATCAATACGATCTATGGCAGAAAGAATCAAAGCTTCCCAAAAAATGAACCGATCGTAACGAAACTTCATATGCAGATAACTTTCGACCGCTTTTGATAAATAAACGCCTTTTAGAATCCTCAGTGGCATAATGGTATCTTTATAAATTTCATGATCCTTTGTACTGCCATTCGTTTCCCCTACTTTCTGGAGTTTATATTTCAATAAGATAACGTCCGGCCACACAAGCACGCTTTTCCATGAATTGTATCCGTGTTTGCGAGCACATTTGGATATTTTGGGGCGTTGCCTACTGTCGACGAATTACCCCGCCGAGTGGAGGTCAGTATCTAGATATCCCTGCGAACATCTTACAACAACTTCTTGACTCCATGCAGCTACGTCGGGTAACATCTAGTATCTGGGCTAGAGGTGCTTAAGGCCATACTAATCATTTTGTGCAACCCTTTCTGTCAATAAATCATCTAATTTTTCTTAAATCTAATCTATTTCTTCTTGTATACCTGTACATTTCGTGTATCAATTATTGTGTCAGCCTCATACTTCTTTGCATAATTGATTTTTTTGGTCAAAGATTGTACTTGTCATAGAAATCAGCTGTTTACAGTTAGAAGGTGGACTTTTCAACGAATTCTGTGAATTCATCTGTTAAACATATTGGTTCAATTATTTATTTTATTTTATTTTAATTTATTTTATTTTATTCCCGTTAGGGTCGCTAGAGCAGCAGCCCTGTGGAGGATCTCCAGCGCTCGCTATCATCCGCCATCACGCGCATGTCCTCATGGTAATACCCAAGCGACTCGAGCCCAGATTCTCTATGTATCTACCCATCTGGTTCTAGGCCGACCCATTGGTTTCTTACCCACTGGCTTGAAAAATAGCAACTGCCTTTTAAGACCAGTTTGTGGCATCGATATCATGTGGCTATACCAAAGCAACTGCAATACAAGGTCTTTATAATTAAAGTTCCATTTTGACATGGCCATAGAAAAAAAACTACTGGACCAAAAGCTATAATACTTGGTAATATTATACAAGAGGGCATGGGAAGTTCATACCCACAAAAAAATTAGTTCAAAAGGTCACAATCGGCAAGGAATGGCGCTCTATGCAATATTCGTATACGAAATTAGACACAGTAATCCGGTGTAACCTCCTTTCAGTAAATGGTGGAGGCCACATTCAACATGTAACTAATTTTAGTAACGATTAAAGACTTGTTAACCTGTGTCTTCGTGTCTAATCAACGAGACTTGGTTCTCCAGCGACGTCTTCTGGGATAAAGTGAAAGTGAGCTTGTTGACTGATGAAGGAAACTTCGTTTCCGAAATGTACATCTGGGTCATTAAAATTTATTATGTGGAATAGTGGTTTTGGAGTTATTTTTCTTTCTATAGTTGTGTCCACAGTTTTTGGCTTTATTCCATTGTATCTGTCTAGAACTTTACATTCATCTGCTGCTCTGCCAAGTTTCGTAAACGTAGGTGCTTTGTGAGATATGCTGTTTGTGTTCAACGTGTTCTTGTACTTCTAAATTATTCGACCTGGTCAGATTATCAACAGGAAGTTTTACTACGAGGTTTTGAAGAGACTGAGGGAAAATTTTGAGCAAATGACCCGAGTCGTGGAAGATCTAAGACTGGTTGCTCAACCATGACAATGCGCCCGCACACACCTGGCTCGATGTGAAGGAATTCCTGGCAAAAAACAACACGGCAACGGTCCCCCACTTTCCCTATTTTTCCCTCGAAAATAAAAGTGGTAAGTTTTGACTCCATTGAAGATATCCAAGTGGAATCGCAACTGGTCTTGAACATCCTACAGCTTTCGGACATCCAGGAATGCTTCCAAGAATGGAAAAATCGTTGGGATCGTTGCATATATGAGGTGACTACTTTGAAGGTGATAGCAGAAATTAGCGTATAAATTACTTTTTCTGCTTTTTACAAGAAAATTCTCGGAAATTTTGGGTAGCGCATCGTACCACACATTCTGAACTAATAATTTTATTACTTGTGATTTACTTGCAACTAAATTGTAACATTTGACTTAATCAGTCGAAACTCTTGCAACAAATTTCGACGGAATGGAAGAGATTAAAAAATCCATAATTAAGACAACCCTTGCAGTTCGGATTTATATTGATTATGGACTCAGTCATGTTATGGACTTCCTACTGCGAGACACCCTTAACTACATATTATGGAATTTTCAAGAATGGACCAGCAGCCTCTGAAAAGTCGCGCATACTAGTCGCGGCAATTACGGATCCTCTATCAAAGATTTGGAGTGATGTACGAAAGCCAGCTCACACCATCACACTGCCACCTCCGTATCGGCTTCGATCGACGATGTTGTCAGGATTGGCGTTGCTTCCAGGCTCTCTCCAGATGTGGATTCTTCGTGATTCACACATCAGACAGCAGCGGGACTCATCGGAAAACATAACGTGACTCCATTATGCCTTTATCCACGAATCATGTTCGCTGCACCACAACAAGCATCCCCTCTGGTGGGCTTGACTCATAAGAATGCACAGCATGGAGTTGCTTGTACACTGCCTAGTTGTTGCCGCGTTTTCTGGGTTGTCTGGCCGTTAGCTTCAGACAGCGGTCTTGCTTAGGGTGTGGTGATGCGTGCGATAGACATGTTCAGCACGCAGGATACTTTCTCTTGTGACTGGCCTGTTTCATCACTACGTCCTACGGACACCACGATGGACCATAATTAATAATTGACATTCGATCAGTGATCCCAGGTCGTTTATCATATCAGTTATCCCAACTGCCACTACACAAGCGTTATTAATTTTTCTTAATTATTCTGACAAAATGCGTTTTGCCATTTTTTTTGGTGTTTGGATGGTAAAGGGATAGCCAATGGAAGACCTTCTGTAATTTTTATCATGTTTGATCCCGATCGGACAACCAGAATAGTTTCTTCTTGAAAATCGTTTAATATTTAATAGTGTGGTCACATATATTTGGTCAGCATAAGAAGCTTAAAATAAAGGCTTAATATGTATCAACACTTGAATTCTTACAATTTTTAAATGTATCCATCATAATCGTTTTTGGTTCAATGCAAAATCATTTTTGTTAACACAGGGTTGTTTTTTTTTAAAATACAATTTTATTTTTATAAAAGAAAATAAGAAACGAAATAGTGCTCGTTAACATTAGATATGCGTGGAAGACTTTTCGACAGCTCGAACGACGACGCTAGTGTCAGTAGAATTCAATCATTTCCATTTCTTTGCTTATCTCATATCATTTCTTTTTCCTAGTCTTTGAAAAAGTTGAATGTTTTTCTTTCTATAAGAGGGTTTCTTCTTTTTTTTTCTGTTTTTTATCTCTCTTTCGGTTGTTGCTACCAACCCTTTTTTGGAAATTAAAAGAGACCGCAGACGAGACTCAATTTTCTTCTCACAAGGCAGTGGGAATCGCCTTCCCATCTCTTCCTTTTTCTTTTCTCCCCCCTAAGTTGTCATTATCAATATAAGTTTTTCGGAATTCAAGAAACGTCTTTTTTCCACTTCAACTCCGTCGGGTTTGATTCGCTTTCCGCCAACCCTGGGTTTCAATTAAAAAAAAAGTACCCCACTGGCCCCGGGGTCTCGACGTTGGGGGTTTTTTCACCGCACGCCATCGTGGGGCGCTTCACCTCCCGGCGGCATCTTAATTACCCCGCGCGGCTACACAAGAAACGGAAGCGAAGCGGAAAGGACTGGGTGGGAAGCGAATTCAAAAAAATAAAAAAGACAAAAAAAAAATACCATCAACACATCTGTTGTATCTTTGTAACAGTGGGCTAAATTTAATTAGAATAATTAAACATTTATTTAATTATTTAGAAAAATTTTATAATTTAATAACGACGGAATACACAAGCTAGCTTCAACGTCTAGATGTCCTGTTTTTCTGTTTTGAAAGTAGGAAAGTTAAACATTTTTATTTTAGAAACTTATTTTTGTTTCATCGATGATTAAGATCTTTTAACATTAAAATGTACAGTTAAAATTTGATTTATATTTTAGAGAACGGAAATAACTTAAAGCGGACACAAACTATTCAATCGGCGAGATGAAGAAGGAAGAATATTCGCCTAATATTATAGATTGAAGGAGAAATGACCTTCTACAAGCTATAGTAAGACCAGAGCGCCATCCCGTGGATTTCAAAATAGCCCTTATCGTCCCGATTTTCAAAATTGCCGCATGATTTCCCAAATTACCAACCTTGATGCTGAAGTCGGTCAATTTGCCGAAAGAAACAATCTCTTTTTATTTGATTCAACAACTATGTTCAAAACTTTCCAAGAAACAGTTCGGAGAGTAGCCGGAAATCCCTATACAATACGCATTGTTGACCCTATATGTAGAAGAGTTGAAGGCCATGCACCAAAATAAAATTTGTTATATGGTTTCTACGGATATCGCAAAAGCATTTGATACCCTATCCAAAGCTAGCCTTCTACAAGAGCTTCTGATCTTAGGAGTTGATAGTACGACCAGTAATTTAATTCGGGACTATTTTACTTAACGGTGAAATTGTATGGAACATGTGATTTGATACGTGAACGCTGCTCTGCCCAAAGTATCCGGATGCCCTGAGTTATATTGTGAAGCAGCCTTCAATTTTGACGTAAAAGAAATTTAACAGCAACTAATGAGACATTGACTTCGTCAGCCAGCATGTCGAAGCCAAGAATTGTTCTTCGATTTACAGAGAGGATTATCAAAGGGTTCAACATGAGGAAAATCATTTGGCGAAATCAGTTTTTTTTAACCGGGCATTCTCGACCCTCCGTACATGACGTTGTGCAAAAGTTTGAAAAGAAAGGTACAAACTTGCTCTTTCGAGAATCATCGACCGTAGCTCAGATCCCTTCAGCTTGAACACTTCAACGTGTCCTTCAGAATCGGCTTCTTCGGAATAAACCAACAGCAAGAGGAAACCCTTTGGTTAATTTAGTACTCTTCGTCGTTTGCGATGGTGCAAGGAGCGTCAGCATTAGACTAGTGATGATTGGGCAAAGATGAAAGCCGCTTCACTCTCCTTCAATCTGGGTCTGAAGGCGACCAAAACTGAAAATCACCTTCTTGAAGTAATGGCAGAATTTTTTGGCAATGAACCAGACTCTAGCAAGACGCAGTTGTTCCAAGCCATGCTGCTCGTTCAACAAAGGCGTGGTTCACTCATGCTTATATTATAGAAGAAGTAGAATAAAGATGTTGGCATCAGGCTTCTGCCATGGTATGCTCAGATGTCGGATTTAAATCCGATTGAATGTGGGATGTGCTGGAGCGCCGCATACGGACGCACAAATCACCAGCCACCACTCGTCATCAGTCATTAGATTATTTAAAGGCAGAGTGATAACCAGAGGAGTGTAAAAAATGTCGACAACCTTCCTCGTCGTGTTGCAATAGTCGTTGAAGCAAAGTGTGATCTGACTTGTTACTGATTGCATCATTTTCATATATAGCCGTGTATGTTAAGACTGAACGAAGAATCCTTCAATAAGGAACCTACTTGAGTGTAACGCTTTATGCTCTGGCAATGTATAATATTTCTCTTAATTTTAATATCACATCGGATGTGGTTGACAGCTTCCTGACCAGAACTCACTCGCTGAAAAAAAAGACTTCTCAGGAAGATAATTAAAAGAGACATTGGAATTTTAAAAGAATGGTGTAGTGAAAGATGCTTGAAGCTAAGCGATCGAAAAGTTTAGAATTTTTCACCACGAGCCCGTTAGGACCCTCGGTGTGAAATTGGATACAAGATCTAGATTCCTGGATCTTATTAAAATTCTTTATGTTCAACTCACCCGTAAGCGTTTTATGTTGAAAAGACTGCGAAAAACGTTGTTACTGGCCACTAGACTGAAGGATTTGTTCATGCAAAAGAGCCGAATCAATGCATTAATTACTGTTTTTTACGATTCCAAGGGAGCTATTGGCAAGGAATTGTGCCTGAAGATGAAACTTACTATTTAAATGTTCTTCGTCGATTTTGAGGAGTGCGGCCTGAATACCGAGAGCAAGATTCTTGGTCGCTTCTGCTGACAATGCCCCGGCACAGAAGTCAAAGAACTTACGCAATTTTTGTTAAGAAATGCCTGCAAGCGCTCGAACAACTTCCAGATTTGGCACCAGATGACTTCGGGCCGTTCACAAAACTAAAGTGATAATGAAGGGGCAGCGTTAGAGCACTGAGTACAGGACAATTACACATACTTGATCGCCTTTTTAAAGGCGATTTCGTAAAGGAATAGAGCGACTGTTAAATCTTTTTCAGGAATGTATTCATTCAGAAGGATATTATTTTGAACAAGAAATAAATCCAAAACATAATTGACTTTTATTTACGTCACGAATCGCCCCGCACCCTGGATATATTGTATATGGCACATTTTGTACAATATGCATGCGTTCTAGCCATTAACAATAGAAATGTTGTCCTTTCTGCTTAAAACGCGCGAAAATTTCTTCGTCTTGATTAAATCATCTCATAAATTAACGGAATGAATCTTTTTTATTTGATCGATGACAATCGTCTGTTTTTGCTGGAAACTAAGGCAGCGGCAGTGGCGGGGACGAGAACGAGATAACAATCAACTGAAATGACACTTTAATTTCCAGTGGCAACGTTTTTCGCGGTTTTAATTTGAGACAGTTTTTCTTATTGTGACTTTACGGAATATAATCGGTGAGGGAGGAGGAGGGGACACACCAACAAAAAAAAATATGAATGGTGACATTTTGGAGGGGAGTACGAAGAAAAAAAAACAAGTTTCAATTCGACAAGGCGAACTCCACGTGGAGTGTGTTGAACGTTTTCTTCTCGAGCGCTGTTGTCGACAGCTCTAATAACTTCTTTTATGGTGGCCACCATTTTTAAAAGGGAACAGGTGTGGCTAATTAAGGCAAAACAAGGGAACCCCTTTCTCCCAACCTCCATTCTCTCCCTCCCGCCCCCTTTCGTCGTTAGGCCTAAACGGGGGGATGCTTATCATCATTGCCGTTTACGGGCTTTTATCATCATCATTTCCACCATTTTAACGATGCCGTGACGGCCCATGGACGACGACGACGACGACGGCAACGACGATGATGGCAGCGGCGGCGGAGGGAGAAGAAATTGAAGGGTGGTTTGGGGGAGGGAGAAGAAGATGAAGAAACCAATGACTGAAAGGAATGAATTTTTTCTCAAAAATAGCTGGTACTTTTGTCTTTTTATTCTTTTAAGAGATTGCAGCTCGCACTCTGTAATGATGGCAATGAAGTGATTCAATTTTATTCATGTTGATGTAGTCATATAAGGTTTTTTTCATGCATCCAAAATTACGATTTCTACTTCTTCTTAATGAGGGTTCCTTGTGAATTCTGGTTTTGTCATGGAGAGGATCGGTCTTCGTACTCTGCTTACGAACGAAATAAATCAAGGTCTACAGTAAACAATCGTATGATGAAACAACTAGTTTCGGCTTTTATTCCCGCCTTCGTCAGACTACTTAAGAAAACGACTTTTTTATGTACAATACGGTGAACGAAACAATTATTTTATTGGTTGAACCAAATAAAGTTGAACCATGATCGTGACTGGAGGTCATACAAGAAAGTAGAAACAAAGTCAACACTTTTTATTTCACTTAAAGCTAGAGGCATTAAAGCACTCACTTTATTGAGTTTTACGTTTGATGAAAAGATGACAGACAGGTAATTGTTAGATTTAACATAACAGCTATCTCCAGCGATTAAGAACAATTTTAACAATTCCAGAACTAACAATTATGCCTATATATCTAAGAAGATGTCATTTCTATGTATAATGTTGTGATTTGGGCGAGCAATAACGTATAAAAGTGGTTTACAACAAGATTATAATGTTGCTTATAAAGTCTCATGACTTGACTCTATCACCCAAATTGTTTCTTAAAATATTTTAACTTTGCCTTTGAGCCGCATTTATAGTTGCCCCCCGTTTCCAATTCTCTGATATCTCACCTTTTAGGAATCCAGTGAGTTGCTTCGTTGTTGCAATCGTGACTCCACCAACAATAAGTCTCTTTTCGAAGTTAGTTAGTTCCTTCCTTTACCTCATGCTGAACTTGGTCACGTTTTAGAAAGTACACGCTTGAATCACATGACCTTAAATCTATTTTGCATAAAAAACGGATTAAAACAGATTATAATATTTTTTGGATTTGGGGAGGCCGTGGCCTGGTGGGCTTTCACTGAAACACAACTTCTGTGAAGTTAAGCAACATCAGGCACGGCTAGTCACTGGATGGGCGACCATCCGTGACTCACGATTTTCACCCCCCTCCCCCGGCTGCTGCGACCATCATACAGCAGTCGTTAACCTAGGTTCATCCAGGGACCCAACTTGTCGGCCTCAGGCCATACAAGCCCTGGATGGACGTATTGGATTATCGGTACTAATAAATAATAAATAAATATATTCACCGATGCTTCTAATTCACTAGCCACTGTGCATATAAGAAATTCAAAGACCCAAGATCAAATTTCTTTCGATTTTTCAAAGCAACTTTCCCAAAGTGCGAAAGATTTGTGTTATGAGAGGTGTGTGAATGATCGATGTTGCTGACGTTCTCTAAAAGTAAATTTCATTCCCATCCTTCCTTTGACCATTCGTGTTACTTTCTCTATAAAAATTCCTTAAAGGATGGCCTCTCTAAGAATTATGAATTCGCCGAGTTCATTCATTCATTGGATTCTAGGAAAACGAATATCATAACCTCCCGTTTCACTGAGCATTTGCTTTATCTCTAAATATTCAGTTGCTTACGCGAAGACTCTTCTCCTTCTTTTTCTTTCATCCGAATTGCTTCCGAATTGAAATGCCAAAGGTTTCATTAGAATTGGAGACATTCCGTAAACGTGACATCAGCTGCGAAGGTTACTCCGAAAGATTTTTAAAATGTCTTCAAGTGTTTAAAGGTTATTCCATGCAATAATAATTTAAAGTCGATCTAGCTTAATGAACTGAAAGTGACGGGATTTTTTAGCGATAAACCGGTCTCTTTCGTGTGAATTAGTTTGTTTATTTGCTTTCAAAGGCATTATGATTTTGTGGATCGTTTGAATAATACTTGTTTATCGTAAAATACATGTATCTTAACATTTATCTTCAACAGAGAAATTTATTTTTAATTGAATTTGCCTTAGTCATTGAAGATATATGTAAAATTTGTTCGTATTTGACTTAAATAATGTCCTAACGTTTTTGTGTTTTATTTTCGAATTCTTTACCTTGCACGATAACCAATAAGCCCATTGCAGAAACAGAATGGCGACAGAACCTGTGGCGATTTCGTCAACTTCTAAGCAAAAAATGTGTCGATGGAAGTGAAATCCACCGTACACACAAGCACAGTTTGGGGAATCCGGTCTCTCCAGTTCATCTGGATTGACAGAATTATTTAAATGGTGTAAATCCTAAAGTTTCAAGATAAGATAAAAAGTAAAATTCGCATATAACTTTAAGACCAAAGATGAAGGTATCAATAATCACTTATAGGAAACTTTTATCACGGAGTATAAAAAAGAATAGAAATCATATAAAGTTTACACAATGAATATCAAAATTCGGTAGTTTATCGAGATTGTCGCTGTTAAAACCTGCAGATCGGAAATGCGGTCTTGAATCTTGGAGAATAAAATTGATTCTGTATAAGTGAATGGAATTTACATATTTTATTCCTGTGATGCAATTCGTCGTTGTTTCACCTGCTCATAAACTGAAGTAAATCTGTAAAAAAATTTTCCAAGGAAGGACTACAAAAAACATCGAGAGGTTGAGCTATTGAGATTGTTCCAGGGGAGAAATTCGACTGATTTTCCATCTAGCGTAACAGAAGCGACGAGTTTTGCGTCATTTTGGCTTGAATAAGAATAAGCACGAGGGCTGTTTAATTTACCACTTGCGGAAACTATGCGCATGTGAACCAATTTTTGATGGTCACATTTCTCTTGGACCTTTGGACGTAATGTTTTATCTTGCAAGACGACCATCAAAGGCTAAAGCGAGCGTCCATCAGCACCTGAAATTGAATCAAGAATAAATGAGCACTTCCTTTCTACTCCAAGTTGAATTGTTTATCTATGCGTTATCTCGAGTGCTGACTGACTTATTACCTCGACATCCTTTTCTCCTTTTGTTTCGAAATGTTGAAATTTAATAATTGTTTTGTTTAATTTTATTCAATCTTCTATTGTCGCAAATATTAAATAGAAGCGACTTCATACGTTTGTTATTCTACACGTGAATATTCCAGCGTACGATGTCCAGAAAGTGTTTCATATTTTTCTCCTTCGTTTTACGAGTTTTATGCTTTGTTTTCTCTATGCAAAAAGTAGATTTCTATTAAATCGGTGACACTCTACATCCTTATAATTGGAACATTTTCCCTATCTATCATGGTTCAAAAGTTAGTTTTCATCACTTCTCAGCGCTTACATTAGGGAGGCTGGGAGTACTTTTAATCAATCGGGCATGGCCACTTTCCTATAGACAGACCTGACTTTTATTGCTTTAGCATGTTTGGTTCTAAAGTTATTCGACTGTTTTGGGAATTTTCTCTACATTCTGAATATGGGCATTTAATGTGCCTATAAAATCTTTAAATTTGAACCTTGGCATGTAATTTTTTTATAATCGATTTATTATTGGATCGGAATTTTATTATCACACCGTGATGTTCCCTAGTTAGTATACAGGGTGTTCTCGAATATCGTGTACAAACATAAGGGGGGGGGGTGATAGAGGGATCAAATCTAAGCAACTTCAGTTTTTTTCTCTGGGGCATTGTTTTTGAGATAAAAAATGTTGGACGTCGCGTAGACGTAATATGCCACTCCATCCGTGCTTCTGGAACACGTCAAAGTCATGGTCAATCA